>VMRN01000049.1:3130979-3147403 GCA_010277015.1 Poeciliopsis turrubarensis
CCACTTTTTGGCCATTTTCATGATGATGGCATTACCTGAATTGGACATTATATTCTCTTTCCCATTTTGAAGAGTGGCTAAGAGAGATAATACTCTTAGTTTAACCATCTAATGTTTTATGAGTTAAAGAACTAATTACACATTTCTATAGAGTAAGTAAAAACAGCCCCAGTCACATTTAATTTACAAATATTAGAAATACCATTTGTGTGAAACTGGGAATTTTGCAAAAGAAAAAAAAAGTACTTGAGTTCATGTTTAGCCTAATTTACAATATAAGCAACTGGAAATGAGCAGTCTCCTGTAAACTGTGCTCCATACCATTTGGAGCTGGCTTACAAAGTTTTTTGCACTGACAGTTTTTTTGTTGAAGTTGTGCAGTTGTAATGCCTTCAGGATCTATCTGGGGGATTTAAAGTTTGTTTTTATGGTTTCACACTCTCGAGGGATGCCTCTGTTAAACAGTAGTTGGGTTTTGTTCCTCTGGTGTTACTGCCAATTTCTTTTTGGGCCTTGCTGGTGCATTGAGGCTGACAATGTTCCAATCAATGCAGTAAAAGAACTAATTAAATGATTCAATATCTAGTCTTTAATTAGCTAGAAAAACAAAAACATACAAAGATGAAAACAAGCAAATTATCTATTGATTGATGATAGATGCAGAGTCCAGGAGAGCTGGTCCGTTGTTTAGCTCTGGGTGAGATTTTCTTTCAGGGTATTTTTTATTATTATTTCTTTAGGAAATAATAACCTTTACTCATAAATATGAAAGAATACTTATGAGTATAGTAGAATAATCTGTGATTAAGTCTCCTAGTTGGGGCAGAAACCAAACACTTTCAGTCTGTGTAGGTCCCAGTCAGTCTGAGGTGTGGTGTTGTAGATCATTGAGTGAAGGAGTGAATCTGTGCACCAACGATGCACAAAGAACAATAAACACAGACAATGTCTTCAGATCACACCAGGATTTATTAACATAATTTTCCAGAGGATTTCAGTAAAAATCTGTTTGAAAGAAAATGGAAGTTATTGCCTTTACTTCATTACTGACATGACGAAGAATTCTCCTAGGGTCATGGAAAACCCCTCACCCTCCAGCAGAAGAATGTCATGTCTTTTTAAAACTAGAAGAAATTAAGTTTAGGCTCTGAGGGAATGCTGACAATAATTTTTTTCAAATATAGCAGCCTTCCTTTAAGACAGTCCCACCATAGTAGACAACAGTATCGTGTTCTTTTGTTCTGTTTTGTTTCTGTTTGGGTCAGACCTTGGGATTGGGTATCAGCTGTTGTTTCATATTAGCAGCTTGATTTGGACAGATTTGCATTCTTTTATCTAGCTTGTATCTGGTGAGCCTAATCTGTCAAACTACATGTCAATTCATAAATAAAGAACAATTTTGAACTATTTTCCAATTGGAACTTGTCCTATAATACACCACCGAAGACCAATCACAGAGGTCAGAATGTAATGGGACTTATATTGTAGCTCCTGAACAAAATAGCTTTGAAATAAGCTATTTCAAAGTTTATTTGAAATAGTGATACAACTATTTCAAATAGTGATTTGAAATTGGTGATACAACTCGAACCTGTGCCAGTCACAGGTTCGAGTCTTGGCCTGATGACCTTTGCTGCATGTCTTCCCTCTCTTTCATTAACCACCTTCCTGTCTGATCGCTCTCAAATAAAAGCTACTAGAGCCAATAAAGCTTTATAAAATAGCTAAATGCAGTTACCATACAATGCAAATATTTTAACAGAACTAAATGTGTTCAGGCCTTTCTCTGAACCAGGTTTTTCATGAGTTTGGAAATTCGGTCATAGTCTTTGGAATAAGGAGTTCACCATGAGTCAGAGAATCGGCAGAATTACGTCCTCAATGCTGCCATGAGGGACGTTCAATAATCAGCTGCTGCAGTTCTTTAGAATCACACAAAAAAACTGTCTTCGTTTGTCTAAGTCATGCAAATTAAATATGGTGGACTCTGAAGAGTTTACGTCATGCATGCTAAGCTGCTTTAAAAATATAGATTTCATGCCTCTATCTTTGTTCATTTAATAAGGTTTTTATGTAGCTCACATTTTACAGAAAAGAATGATAATAGAAACATTCAATTTTTTTGAGTTTGTAAATGTTTTATTAGATATTGCAGTTACCCCTAATGTATCTTCATATGATAATTGATATATAATAAGATATAATAACATATAATAAGAGATCTTGCCAGCGTCCATTACTATCTACAATAACTGTTTGAGGAATTTGAATTAAAGAGTTACAACATTTAATTTCCCTTTGGGATCAATAAAGTATTTTTGAATTTGAATAACACCCCCGTCACTCTCCGCTTCAGCTCCCTAACCTCACAAAGACTTTACATTCAGTATTTCTTTCATTTCTATAGCCTAACCCTGACTCAACATACCCAGTACCAAGTACATGCAGTCTATTTACACATTAGTCTTAAACCAAACCCTTAACCCAAAAACAGGGTTTGGGTTTTATGGGACCCAGACTTTGGGTCCCTTGAGGAAGACTGGGTCCTCACAACATAGTATTTGTTGGAAGAAATCAGCCTCACAAGGAGAGAAATGATAAGACACACACACACAGAAACGGACAGATTTAAGCATAGTGGCATGCTGTGTTGCCTGCCCCCAGGGTATAGGTGATGGAGAATAGAAAGAAGGCCGTTGCCCTGCTGGTGAACCCGCAATGTTTCTGCTCTCCTCCTCCATCTGTCTTTTCCTCTGATATATGGACTACTACAGTAGTGGTAGCACTCAATATCTTTCTTTCTTTTTCGCTTCAAAAACAATTTATTAGAAGAACAGATGTACGTCTCGGAGGTGTGAAGGTGTCTTGTTCTTTTTGAGAGTTGTGTGATGTTGTTCTCAGAGTTGTGAAAGGGTTCTGACACTTCACTCCCCAAACAACCAGCATTTTCTCCACAGTGTGAGGTGGTGTAGATCTAACAACCTCATGGTGTGGATTATTTCTCACTACATCATATTCTGAAACATAGATACACACTCATATTATATTTTCCACCAAGAGAGTCAAGGAGTCTTCAGCTCTTCATCATCTTAATCTTTACACCTGTTGGTGATACAACAGATTTTCTGCTATATAATAAAGCTAATATTGGGGAAGATGAAACTAATTGTTGTTCTGTTTGATAACGTTGATTTGTACATTTGAATGGAGACGTTCTTGCTGCTCACGGGGCCTCGTGGACGGAAGTGTGCACAGTTTTCACACTGAATGTTTGCAGTAAGAAGACATTCTGAAACAAAGTTCAGATTTACTTTGAATTGGGTGCAGCTGCACGCACTATGTCTGCTCCATAGACATATTCAAATCAGTATCTATACCTGGAAGTCAACAAAATAAAATACAGTTCTACTATTTACACCTGACTGAGATATTCCCATAATTTTCTGATGTGTATTAAGGTACTCATGAGGCTAAATGTGATTCAGTTTCTACATCAAAATGTAAGCAATAAATGATTTAAATTTTGAGAAACAATTGGGTTTGTATTGAAAGAAGTCCCATCTGAGTGGATTTAGATGTTTGTTATTGTCAGCTGGTAACATTTGCATCACAGACACATTTTCACAGCAGATCAAAAGTTTGCATGGATGTCCTCACACGTTCACGCAATGTTCATTTTTGCAGAGTTGTGCATAAAATATTGTGCTGGATGGTTGTTGTGTGTGTTCAACTTCTGTACGTTAGGACCATGATGTGGAGGTAGTTTCTGTTTTGAAAAGACAATCGGATGTGGATGTAAAATACAAATTTGTTCTTATATTCTTTCATTGAAGTGTAGTTATTTACAATGCAATGTAAAATGATGTCCTCAACGCTGGTATGAATGAAGTCTTTGTCCTCTCTTTTCATCAGGAGACCAACTGATCTGCTTGTTTGCGTCATTAATTGCTGACGGAACAAGGACATGTCTCCTTTTTGAATGAAATTGTTCTCTGTCTGAAATGAAAATTCTTCGCTGTCTGATGACAGTGACACCTGTCCTAATGTAAACCATTTCCTCTTACATAACATCTGCAACATAACACAAAACTGACTGCAGAGAAAATGTTACTTGCTTCTGTAAAATGTTTAAAAATTGTTAAAAAAAAAAAGAAAATCTGGAGGACATTTTCCCAGTTAAAGTTGACAATAGGTTTCTAAACAGTGAGACAATGAGAACATGTCTCATTGTAATCCAATGGAAAAAGCAATGCATCAGTTTGCATTGAAAATAAAATGGTCTTTTTCTTATGGTGGGACATATTCAGTGTGTCTTTTTATTGTGGTTCAAAAAATTTGATTTGGAAAAGAATATTTCTTTATGCTGATTTATTAGATTGAGTGAAAAGACCTCTCTCTGAATACAAGCTTTATGTCCCACAAGAGTCAGCAGACAACTATAAAACTGACCCAAATGGTGCTTTAACCTTTTCTCTACAACGGGCAATGAGATGACCCCTGACTTCATACTGCACTGACCTGTATGTGACTCCAGACTGACCGCCCCATGACATCTGTGTAGGAAGTGACAATATTGTTCAGAGGT
Source organism: Poeciliopsis turrubarensis (assembly GCA_010277015.1). NCBI lineage: Eukaryota > Metazoa > Chordata > Actinopteri > Cyprinodontiformes > Poeciliidae > Poeciliopsis > Poeciliopsis turrubarensis. The sequence goes on from VMRN01000049.1 coordinate 3,135,565, forward strand.
CATTTTCAAATAAATTTATTTGGAAGCATTATTTGGAAATGAGCTAAATAACAATAAACATCAAGGAACAGGCATGCATACCTCACCTAAGATGACTGCTGCTATGTGTATTTTTAGAGTGTTAATACAGTTACCATAAAAACATGTGGAGGGTGATATGGCAGTAGTCCTCTGAATGTATGCAGCGAGCCTTACTCAGTATGCTGCATCCAGAAAAAATGCATGGGAGAAAATCCATAAATGAAAAACAATGGTATTCTTTTAGATGCTGGTTCTGGTTGTGACATATTATTCCAATCAGAAGTGCAACAACTGTTTATTATTTTAATTGTATTATATGGAGTTTGCCTTTTTAAGCTGGTGTTTATGTAATGTCTTCCAATGTCACAACTATCTACTTATATGTTCAAATTTTCCCTTAACATTTTTTAAGCAGTAAAAACTGGTGGACCTCTCTGAAAGCCCTGGAACTGGACTTAGCAAGTTTTCAGAGGGAAACCCTGAAAATACAAACTTTGTACAGCAAGTAATTTGATTATTTGATCCATAGACACATTCAAATCATAGAATAGTACTGAAAAGGAAAATTATTTCAGAAACTTCATCATTTAGCATAACATTACCTATAGTAATTACACACAGATGACTGTTTGAAAGTCTTTACTTCTGTTTACTGTGATCAGATTCCACTTATCGATAATGAAAACATTAGAATATTACATCTGACAGCTAAAAATAAGTATTTTTAAAAATATAAATGTAGTCTTTATGAAAAGATTTTACTTTTAATCTGACTTATCTGGACATATTTTATAATTTATTGAATATCACTATATGAAATATTACATTATGCAAATAACACTGAATTAACACACACACAAAAAAGATGGCATGATTTAATCTTCAACGTAAACAATGTCACTGAAAGTGGACAGAAAGTGTAGAAGAAGCTGCTATGATGAGCAAAATGTTGGAGTCCTAAACGGAGCCGTCCATGTCCCTTCTTTGAACCCGAGCTCTGTTCTGCCTGTGAAAGCTGACCCTTAACTGAACTTAGCTGAAGGTCAAAGGTCAGGGTTGAAGTCCAGGTTGCTGTCCTCTGTGAGTTCTCTCTGTGGGCGCAGAACCACCTGCTGGACAACGCCTGCTGGACAACGCTGATCCATGTTAATGTAATTTTACTGCTTAAATGTGATTATCCAAAACACATCACTAATTAGAGATTTCAGCAAATTGAATGTTTTATATTTTTTTATAAGGTTGAAAACAGGAAGTACTTGTCAAATATTTAGTCTTTTTTTTCCTGTTTCAGGTATCTTACATTTAAAAATGTGTAGGAGAGTAGATATTTAATATTGTGTTCAGAAAATCCAGTTTTTTGACCTTTTTTACTTGGGACAAAGTTTGATTAACTCTCGCCTTCATTTCCACAGCAATGAGATGATTTTCATTTTTTTCTTAACTCAGTCAATGTATGCGGACAGCGACTTTTACATGTGTGTCATTGGTAGGTGTTCTTTTCACAATAGGGGCATTTTTCATCTTCTCAACACTGGGAGAAAAGGAAGTTTTTCTGAATTAGCATTCCAAATGCTACCACATGTTCTCTGGAAAAGAACATCCTCTGATTAGAGGATTTGTTGTCAGTGCACCAAAGGCTTTTACTTTGTGGAATCTAACACTAACATTTTAATGTTTCTTCTTTGTTGTCGGTTGTTTTCAGAACAGCCAGCAGACTGGACTTCTACAGTCCAAACAGACTGTTCTGTACATGTGCGATCAGAAAGGACACAGTCCAGCATACTAAGAAAGGTGCACAATTTGTCTGTTGGGTATTTTCCAAGCTACTTGGAGTAACTTCATAAAGATAAGATAAAATAATTTTATTTACATAGCACATTTTCAGCAACAAGGCAGTTCAAAGTGCTTAAAGGTAGTAATTAACACATTAATCAGAGCTTGATCTTATAAATACATAATATGAATATGAATATGAATACGTAATTTTAGAATCTGGCCACTTATGTAATTTGAACATTAAAACATTCCTTTAATGGGGCGTTGTGCTGCTCCATTGGTGGACTGTTTCATAAAGGTCACTAGAGTCTAAACAATCGTTTTTATAAAAACAAAACTCTCCTTTTAATGTGGCTGCATGCACATGATGAGTTTTTAACTGAAAATATCAAAAAGATCAAATAATAGTGCCGTTAAAATACTAGTTTGTGAATTTACAAACATAAAGTATCTATTTGTGCAATTTATTAAAGATTGATTGTAATATATTTTAATCCCTTAACTAAATTATGATCCCATTGATTAACTTGGGTTTTACAAAGTTTGTTGTTTTTTTTTGTTTTTTTTTAAAAGTGTATCTGTGCACAGTTTAAATACTCTCTGTAAGCAGATTTAAAAGAAAATACAAAACAACAGAAGAAGATAGAGTCAAACAATTGGACAGTCACTATGGAAGACAAACCTTTTCACTTTTTCACTTCATCAAACAAAACAAAATAAACAAAAAAACTGTAAAAAAAATGCCAAGAGAGGAAAAGCTGTCTGCTTTTCATATAACAAAGGTTTACCAGTCACACATAACCTTTGTGAAAATGTGATTTATTTTGAGAAAGGAATAAAATCATAATAGGAAGAGGAGGGAGCAGGGACGAAGAAAATACAGAGATAAAACACAGAAAAGGCGAGAACAAAGCTGTAAGAAAAGCAGATGATAGTGCTGGATAGTATTTCATGTCCAACTGTGCTGGTTGCCACTTGGGTCATACCATGGTGTGTGCGTGTGTTCATAGGTGTGTAGGCGTGTGTGTGTGTGTGTGTTTGCCTATACTTGCTCATTTGTGCTACAAATGTTAAATGTGTGTCCTCAAGAGAAGACATAAGTATTGTTCTTGGGTGTTAAAACAAGTAAGCAGTGTGCGTTTATCCTTCCATGTTATGAGAACATAATTGAGTTTGACAAACCAAAGATTAAAAAACACCTTGAAATGAAGAGAATTCACCTGAATTTAGGACAGCAAAGAAATACTGATCAAGATAGTAGAACTTATAGCTAGTATTAGTTGCCATGTCAGGTAGTGCAAAGTCTTATGATATGAAAAAACACTTATTAAACTGCTGCATCAACATGCGTATGTTGATGGGATTATTTTTGTTATTGAAAGAACTACAGTAAACCATCTAATGCATGTCACTTCTAGATATTTTATATCAAACATTTTTCTTGATAACAAAACAATGTAAAAAATATAATCCATAATGTCCCTGAACATGTTGAGTCTGGAAAGCTCACCAAACAACTACTTTGACTGTATGCAGGCAGAAGCAGAAGGAAAGCAAGAAAACAAAGATCCTGCTCAGGAGAGATGAAACACAGCTGATCCAGAATGCTGCTGCTGGCATTCTGAATAAAACCAGGAAGTTGGAGCGCATCACCCAGTTGTAATGTCCTTCCACTGAGAGAACAGACTTTAAGATACTCATTGGTTCGTTTATAAACCACTGAACAGTTCAGCACCACAATACATTCAAAATCTGCTGTTGTGTCAACCTTCCAGACCTCTCAGGTCTTCTGGTTCACATACAAACTGGAACTTTGTTTGATTCTATTCTTCATTCCAGTTTTTCTTTTATAACTACTTGTTTTACACTTAAAAACATATAATGTTTGTTGGTTGTTGTTTCATCCTCATTTTACTGCACAGTCAAATAAAAACATTTGTATTTGTTGCTGAAACGTGCTACAGAAATAGAATAGACTTGACTTAACATCTGCAAGACTTACTTAGAGTTACAGTGTTTTTATTTTTATTTTTCTACTACACGTTTCAATGACCTGGTCAACATCATTTAATTCCAGGTGTGTGGTGTTATTTTTAGGCCACCTCTGATGCTAGGCAACAACACATCTGGGTCTCCCACCTGGATCTGTTACCTCCACAACCTAATGTTGTATTAGATAATGACAGTGAACTGATATGTTTTAAGGTAGCTTCGTTTCAAAATTGGTGACTTGCTGTTAAGCCATTAAAACATGTGGACTACAAAGATCCCAGATAAATCAAAAGACACCTTTCACAGGATAACATGAACATCCCTGTGGCTTACTTACAAGCTCTCATTGAGCTCTGATTCCATTAGACAACCAGAGCCCATTACTCTTGAGTCGTAAAGAAAAAAAAAGAAGTCAATGCAGCTTCAAGACCTGGATAGATAGAGTGGAAAATGTTACAATATTTCTGGATAAGGGAGGAAAAGAAGGTGAAATAATACAGAACAAAGAATGAGAAACAAGAGGCTGAGTAGAGGGTGCAGAGAACAGACTGTCTGAGAGAAACAATTTGATTCAATTTTCCACTCAATAAAATACAACCATCAGCTCTGCATACACATCGACGCTCACACACACAGTGTCTGTCTCCAGAGTGGTCTTTTAATTGAATCAGGTTACGGTTGTGTCTCAATGAAATTGGAAAACTTAATCAACTGGAAAACAGTGTTTTCTTCCCTCTGGCATTTTAGCAATCATTCCCTCTCTCCGTCAGTCTGATATAAGATGGCTGCCATGCTAATTTGTGGTTTTATATGGTGTCTGTTTGTGTGTGCGTGTGTGTGTGTACATGTTCAGACAAAGTGAGCATCCATGCAGAATGCGTATTATTTTGTACTAGATATATTTTTATATATATTAGGTATCAATGTGTCCATTCCCAGTGTTCACTCCAACTCCAGTCAAATTATTATGACTGGAAAAAAAAAACTACAAGCATTTAGATTTTGTGCTAGTTCACCTGGTGTATGACAGAAACCAGACAGGAGATTATCCTCAGCCAAAATTAACCTTGTCACTGATGACAACTACAGTTCTATAGCCATCAGATGGCATCTGAGAACAAAAAATGCTTTCAAAAGCCTCGTCTCCTTCACTGGCACAAAGTTGCCTATTTGGAATTTGTATGAAAAACGGGGCACTGAAAAGTGAAAAAAAAAAAAAAGATCTCTAATGAGAAATTTTTTTTACGTTTAATCACTCTGATGGCTTCCAAGGTTACTGGCATGACAACCAGAACCCACCTGAGATTCAGTGGAGGGGCTGCCGTCATGATCTGGGGGGATTTTTCCTTCAGTGAAACTTGTGGTTGTGCTGACGCGTCAAACAGCAGCTATATGAAGATGTTGCTGCAGGGAACCCTCAGCATCATCTGTGTGGTAATAGCAGGGTTCTTCATCAGGACAATGCTGCAGTTCACAATGTCCTCCTGACAAAAGTCTTCTTCCAGAGAAATGATGTCACTCTCTTGGACCAGCCTGCATGTTCCCCTGATTTAAATCATATATCATAACCAGGTTGTTTATGCAATTGTTGGCTGGATATCAATGTTTTTATAACTTTGCAATTTTCAGTTTTTATTATGGAAAGCACCATGAACAGCTTTGCTGCTGAAATGTGCTACATAAACTTGATTGATTGATTGATCGCTTTGGGGTTGCATGAAAAGGGAGTTTTAATAGTCACCCGGTCCAGACAGTGCATGTCCTCTGTGAAGTCATCTTCACGTTTGGAGCAACATTCCCTTCAAGCATCAGGCGATTAACAAATCCTTTTTTGAAACTTTCATTTCTGTTTTAGGTTTTTTTGTTTTAGATAGATCCTTAAACTTTTGACCAGTTGATGAACATCCTAATTTAGTTTAGTGGTTGTTTGCTTTCCCTCTCATTCACATTTCTTCTTTTTACCTTTTGATGCTCAACTTAGGATCTTGCTAAAATCCAACAGCATTGTTGCCATTTTTAAACTGGTCTTAAAATTTTGATCAGGAGTATGTAATCCTCTTTCCTCGCATTTGAGGGAAGAGACAGACTCACAGCCGCAGGCCTGGAAGTGGATGAGTAATCATCCAATCATATGGTGTGTTGGGGCCTCTGCAACATTACTTCAGCCAATTGAGCGTTACTTTTTAAGAATATGGTCATCAGTCTCCCTGGTTACAAAACAAAAAGCGAGAATCTGGTCCAACTTCTGCAAGGACATCCACAAATACAAACCATTATGTATAACAGCAGTAGAACCTCAAGCAGTAACTTTCAAATCACATAAAAAGTGTACTTCTTTGGAGATAATCTTTAATCTTCAGCAAATATTTCAAGATAATGTAATTAGAATGTTGAACTCTCTGGAAATTTAGAACTGTCTGCTGGAGCATCCAGACCTGGAGTCCTGAGCACAGATTTTTATCAAAGCATTGATGACTGGATGAGGGATGACTGCAGACAAATCTAAGGTGTTGAGGCATCACATTCACAATGCTGGCAATCTATCAATCCATGTCTATTAATCCATTAATTCTTATTACTACTAGAATTTGGTAGTGCTTCTGTTTCAAACTGACAATACCAAGATTTTGTTTCAAAAGTTGGAAAGAATGATCTTGAGTATTTTTCCCATGTGAAAGGTTCATCTTTGCGCCATCTCTGCATAGTACAGAATGAACAGGCAGGACTATTTGCACACTGCTGAGTTCAGACACATTTTGAAGGGCTTGGATCCTGCTTGGGGTTTGGCATCATTCATGTTAACTCAATGTACTCCACCTTTGTCTGATACAACTGACCTTTGACGGACACCGTTTAGACCCCTTTAGCAACACATTGTCCAGGAATGTGATGAAGTTCAGTCAGATGTTCCTTCAAGATCAGCTCAGAAGATGAGAGGAAAAGAAAGGTGATTAGAAGCAGCGAGGAAGAAGAGTCATACTGAAGGTGAGCGACAAAAAAGACTGAAAAGACCTCAAGATAAAAACATCTGTCGTGCATAAGCTATTTCCCTCAACACTTCACATCGAGACTGAGCTTTTCTAAATGTTTGAGACAAAGTCAACAGGCAGTTATTGGTTTTCTTTCTTTGATTTAACAGAAATAGCAGAGTGTATGTGTGTATTAAGGGCTGTGTTAACAGAGGAATGGCCTCTCTTGTGAGCACTGTGCTGAGACTGCATGTAGGTGGTCAGGAAATGGAACACACTCTCAGACCCCTCATTGTGTTTACTGACAGAGAATTCTTCTTTCTTTACTCTGTCTGACCTTGCTCCATATTTTCCACCACTGACAGACCGATACACCTCAGAAGAGATTAAGTAAGAGATTAGCGAGCCAGCCTTGTGTTCTTTGAACAGCATATCCTTCAGAATGTTTGCATTTGTGGAGCCATACGACATCCTAAGGTTAACATTAAGAGCCCTTTTGGTCTTTTCATTGTACCATTCTTGATCTTATAAAGGCCAGTCCAATATTTTGAAACACCTCAAGATCAAGTCAGACCTCCACATGCCTCAATTCCACTGTTTTAATGTCTATTACGTTGCTCTAGTTTGCTACACTGTAACTTCACGGGGGGCAATAATGCATCAGTCAAAAGAGAAGATGAAAGAACAAACTGATTTCGCTCCCAGAATCAGATTCTGTGCTTGATATGTTGAATGCTGTGCCCACATTTCCCCACACCTTATATTTTTGTTTTTAAATAGGTGTTATCTTTTTTGCTAATCTGATCTGTGTGAGTGGGCACTCTATGAGTGGAAGCATGTATGTTACTACCAGCACAGAGAGTGCGTGCTTCCATAGAAATCTGGTCTGTAGGGAATCCACATGGACCATAGAAGGCAGGTACAGATGATTACATTTAATCCAACCTGAGACTCCGTTGGTTTCTTCAGGGAACACTTAGAACACAAGACTAAAGAATGTTTCACATCAATGCCTTTTCCTCTACTGTAAAAATCAAGTTTGTATCCTCAGTCCACTCCATATATGCTTGCTAAATTATCTGACTAACCAAGTCAACTAAGAAGAACCTGTCTGCTCAAAAACAGAATCTAGTAAACTTGAACTAATGACTGATCTGTGAACAGATTGAAGTTTTAGTCTTTGTAAAGATATAACCCAAAACCACTTGGACAATGACAAAGTGAAGCATATATATTATTTTCTGTAGGGCCTCTAATGTTGAAGAGCATTTTGATGAGCTTTTATTTAAATCTTATATGAACAAACTGACCCACAAGACCAGCAATGGTGATGGAGTGAAGCTGGACTGGACAGAGGTGCCAGAGAGAAGGATCCTGTTTAGATTCAGGGCATCTTGGACAACGAGTCTCATCCACTTCATGACTTTCTGATTCCATACTGCAGCACCTTCAGACACAGACTGATAATGCCAACCTGCACCACAGGACATCATTCATGCCTGTGGTCATCAAACTTTACACAATCACCAACTCTGAGTGTCAGTTTTCTCTAGACTCATTTATAGATTAACATATTTCCATGTCATGCTTATTAATTGAATTATTTATATAACATTTAGTCATATTTAAATTACTTACAATATAATACAATACACACACATTCTATTCTGTTCAATTCTGTATTTTCCGCCTGCTTATTTTTCCATTAATTTGTGCAAAGGAGATAACAGAATCTAGAGTTGCAACTTTACGATCACCATGACAATTTTATAGCGACACAGCATTGGAAACAAAAGAAAGGATGCCATTAGGTGTAACAATACCGTGAAAAGGTGGGTCTTGTTCAATACAGATGCTATCTGCTCCAGACTTTGCTTTTCACTAACATAGACAAGAAATGGATGAGAATGATAATAACAGGGAAACTACAAAGATGCAAATAAAAAGAAACAACAAAAAAGTAACAGAAAGAAAATGCAAAAATCAAGTTTAGTTAATATTATGAACATTTGTTCTATATGACAGAAGGCAAATGAAAACATTTTATTTGAAACGAAACATTTATGCAACAAAAAAACTAAAGGAAGAACAATGAATGAGACTAAAGAGGTGGAAACTAAGTTAAAGAGGTCACTGTCAGCAGGAATCAAAAGAATGGAGAAATAAATGAGAACATTGAACATATGATGAAATCCTGAGTTAACAGTGACAATGTTGCAAATGTGTTCACAGAAAAGTGAAACAGAACTGAACAAATAAGCAAAAGATAAAAGGAATAAAATAATTCTATAGAACCAGAATGATCTTTGTGATTGTAATGTGTATATCTTAAAATGAGATTTGGAGCAAATTTTGTGGTGCAGATATCACATAACTAGCATGGATGGGGTTAACGATCTTCTGAGGCTGAGAAATGTGTAGAACTTTGACAAATAGTTCAGGACTTCGCTTTTTGTACAACACAAAATGCAAAAAGAAAAAAAAGTTAAATACTCAACCAAAAATTCTAATTACACTAATGTAATTCAGGGAGCTGCAACTTCAAGTATCTTGAGCTCCTCAAACTGTCTGCATTATCTTAGTACAGAAAGAAATGACACTCGTTAAAAAATAACTCCCGTCAACTGAACTCTGAAAAACTAAGTGTTTGATCATTTGCTCCATAGAGCATGGTTATTCTGATCAAGTAACAGATTAGGCTTTTGAATTTAGCTCTCAAGACAAACTTAAAGAATTTGATTTTTATTTTTTAACCGATGTTTTTTGAAGGTCACTCAAAACATTTTGCCTGAAACTGTTAATCATTTGAAACATTTTTCCAGACTTAGCAGTTTGGCCTTAAGACATAAACCTGTTATTTGACTTCCTGTCTAAATTAAAGGTGCAGTATGCAACTTTTATAAGAATGTTTTTACTTATTTGTTAAAAAATGTCCATATGTCATGACAATATAATATGCGATAGATAATATGTGGAAAAATTGAGCTCCTCTGCCTTTTCCTAGAGCTCCTCAAGCCACCTGCAGAAAAAAACAGAAAGAGCCAATCAGAGTCACATGGAAACAGACAGACAGATAAAATAATATTATAGTTTTAGATTACTGGTTCTATAACTGGAATCTTACTGTTCTGCATGACAGCCTGCGCTATCTTCTGCCTGAGGGTAGGAGAGGGCTGAGAGGGGCCCCGGGTGATACTTGTTGCCCTCGACAGGTAGCATTGTTTTGCCAGGTTAGGGTTAGTATAGGATACCCTGTGGATATTTAACTAAAAGAAATTAAGCATAGGGACATGAGAGCCTTGCTATTTTAGAGCAAACAAATATCAAATCTTGCCTGGAGGTGGAGGAACAGCAGTACGGTAACTCCAGCTTGAGAGTCTGCAGGCTGTGCAGCAGGTAAACAGTAACCAGACTTTGTGAGATTGGAATGATTAATAGCAAATGTCCTTTCTCATTTCAGATATATTATCATTTCTGAAATATAGTGGAACTAGAGCTTTACTTGTTTAAGATTAATGTATTTGATAACCATTTTAAACACGTGGTCATTTTTGTGGTGCTGCATTCACTGAAAACTCAAATACAGAACCTGGTGTGTGTTGCCAGTGCACATTTTTCAGATACAAAACAATAAAACTTAAATCCAAATGATTATAATCAAATCTTATAAAATATAAAGAAAATATCAATAGCTGCAAGACTTAAACATTGCTTCTGGCATTGTCTCAGTCTTGAACAGACCTATTTTTCAGCAGTAGGTTTTCAATGGGAAACAACAAGGTGAATCTGTTGAAATGTGTCATGTGCAATATAAAAATATATTGAATATTAGATAACTGAATATTAGATTCAGTTAGTTCCAAGTGAGTGTAAAGCCAATATATTGGGTACCAGGTCTTGTCAATAGACTGATCAGAAAAATACCTGATCTTCATCTAGATCCTCTAAAGATCCTGGAACTGTTTTAGTCAAGGCAGATTGAACTTTACATTAAATCAGAAACAGCTTTATTTGCCAATTAATTTGCTAAATTTGACTGTTGTACAACCAGTGCTTTCAGACCTCAAATAATACAAAGAAAACAAGTTCATATTCATTTAGAAACAACAATACCAATGTTTGCACTCAGGTAGTGTGTAGAAATCAATATTTGGTAGAATGACCACAAGGTTTTCAATGTGGTCTCTTAATTTTTTCCAGTCTGTCTGTCTGTGCGTACATGTGTACATGTGTACATGTGTACGTGTGTATGCGTGTGCGTGTGCGTGTGCGTGTGTGTGTGTGTGTGTGTGTGTGTGTGTGTATGTGTGCCAATACATTTTTCATCGGTGTCATAAATCTGACTCACCCCTCCAACAGATGATCATAAAAATTCTGATAGAGTGAATTTGGGCAAAGAGGTGTGGTATCAATCTGCATCCTCTGACTGTTATCTTCATCAGTGTGATCGTCTGGGAAAAAAACCTGTCTCTATTTTTGGAAAACACCAGATTTCTTTTGCTCTTTTTTTCAAGGATACTTTTTGTTTTTCTGTGTATAATTCTGCGATATTTCCTCAACGGTCTGTAGTTTCTAGGCATCTGGTAAATATCCAGACTGGAGTTTGGACTTTGAGAAAGGCCATGCATGGTCACTGGCATTACAGAAAATTTGAAAACATCAGAGAGAGAGAAAAAAAATCTGTTTACACACACCATCACACAGAGCTGTTCTACAGCCTGCCATCACTTTGATTTGGCCGAACAGCAGGTTGTGTTTTGGACGGCTTGCTCTCTAGCTGGAGGGAGACAAATGATCCCACACAAACTTGAACACACATCGAGTAGTTCATCAATGCCTGTGGGATGGGAGTTGCAATTGACATCTGCTCGGCCTGCATGTGTGTGTGTAATTGTCTTCATGTAATTTGCTTTTCTACCCTCCATTAATGTGCACCTCTGTTTTTTGTGTGGAGCTTTCTGGTTTACAAATTCAGTGCATCTATTCAGTGCAGAGACGTGACTCAGGGTAAAGACTGACCCTGAGAAATAGAATAGAATACATATATATATATATATATATATATATATATATATATATAT
>VMRN01000049.1:3147503-3162608 GCA_010277015.1 Poeciliopsis turrubarensis
ATATAAATTAAGCGTTAGTTCAACATTCAACCCAAGCGATGTCAGTTTCATGTCTTCAGTTTACAGGGGTGTAGTTAAAGGCCCTGGAGAGTTCACACTTCACCCCACAGATCGTAATGGTTTGATCTTAATTCAAAGCAGAGAAACATATTATCTGCAGGAGACCATTTGTTGAGGACTGGAGTTTGAGATCTTTGGTCAAGGTAAAAATTTACAATACAGACTTTATATTCCTCCAAATGATTGTATTTAATGTGGTGTTTCCAAAGTCTAAAAGGAAATGGATTTCTAATATATTGGTTGAACAAACTTGAAATTAAAACTGTAGTGGTTTTAACTGGTTTAAGTGGTTTAAGTCATGCTTTGCTTTGTTTACAGAGTCTGGACTCTCAGCTGCTGGGAAACGATTCCTTTCTGGAGGCGTCGTCTCTGTAGACGTTTTTAATTTTACCCAAACATGAACGTTTGTGTGTGATGCGACAGTTTGAAGCCATGAAGCTTATTGGAAATGTCCTGCGCTGTAACAACCGTCCTCTGGTACAAAGAGAGAAGTACTGAGCTGAACGAGGCGGCTATTGATTTAATTCAATATTTGGAAATGTGACCAAGGATGAATGGCTTCCTTCACGTCCTCTGCTGCCATTACTAAAACTACAGGCAAACTACAATTCTAAAACAGAGCAGAAAATCAACATCTTCATTCACAACTTCACCTTCTGCTCACTGATTGGTCCATTTGAAATCCCACTGGAGGACTCCAAGGGAATGTCTTGAAGCGACATTGGAATAGAGCAGAACTAAACAAGGAGAAGACTGAACAGTGGCGCAGTTGGTAGCTCTGTTGCCTTGCAGCAAGAAGGTCTAGAGTTTGATTCCCGGTGCGGGGTCTTTGAGCAAAGAGTTTGCATGTTCTCCCTGTGCATGGTGGACTCTCTCCAGGTAAAGACATGACTGTTGATGGGTCGACTGGTGTCTCTAAATTCTCTTTAGATGTGAGTGTGTGTGTGCTTGGTTGCTTGTCCTTTCTGTCTCTGTGTTGCCCAGTGATGGATTGATGACCTGTCCAGGAGACCCTGCCTCTCGCCTGTTGATTGCTGGAGATAGGCACCAGCAGCCCTCCTGGACCCAATGGGACAACAGTGCAAGAAAATGGATGTACATTAAGACAAGGGGAAAGCTAGCTTTCCTCTAGCTAAAGAAGAAAAATGGTGCATAAGCTACTTAAGCACCAATCTGATTAGCATCTTATCTTGAAAGGAAACCAGGCTGTAGAACTGAAAACTGTCATGGGATGGATGGCATGGAAACCACCCGTCCCATGAGACCTGACACCAAAACAAGAGCATGGAGATGAGACGACTCTGGACTCTTTACAATAAAATCTGTGATTTGACTCTAGCAGGTATGACAATCGTCAGGTGCTGAATGGTTGTGCAGATTCTTTTTAAGAAGCCATATGATCAAACAGCTAAATTGCTACCAGGTGTGGTTGCTGCCTCCAGTGGATCACGCCCTCCGGCAGACCCTCTGTTTGGTGAAGACTCACAGCACACACCACAAGCCCCACACCATTCTGTCTAGTGTGTGGGGTATGTTTTTGTAGCAGTTATTTTTTTTTTGTTCTCATGTATGAACTAAACTTTTCGCCTGTGCATATTATCCGGATCACGCCTACTACAGCAAACTTAAATTGAAGGCAGCCAGACTTTCCCCCAGGGTCTCCTGCAGATGTTTCCACACTGATTCAGGAGTTTTGTCAGGTCTGGAGTTTGAAGGTGAGCAGCTTGACGTTATGAGCTGCTGGTCTTTAAGGACAATGAGACTCTTCCTCCTTGGTCATCAGTCACCTGGTGTCTGTGGGTTTGGAGTGACAAGTGACAATCTAATTATGATTGCTATTCCTCTGTTTGTAGTAAAACGAGTTTAATTAAAATTAGACAATAAAATAAGGGAATGAGAAAATGCTGAGTCACACAAAGTGAAGGTTTTTAACAGGCGAGTTCTGATAGGCAGCTGTATTTTGATGAAATATTACTCACTCAAGAAACTGAAGAAGTAAAGGTCTTTACGTTGTTTGTTGCCTTTTAAATCTCACACTGTCCTGTTAAGTTTATACCACATCTACAAACAACCACAGATGATTTACCTGATATAAGCAGCTAACACAAAACAGGTAAATGAATCAATAAGACTACTACACTCCTAGACTGAGTTTACTGGAGTTGAAAGCCACTTGAAAAAATGTTTCAGCAGTTCTACGTTGATCAATGAGGCAGTCTGTTCTGCAGGATCTGCTGGCGTCCAGTGGACCAACAAGGCCTGATTGGATTTTTAAAGCAGAGCAGATCAGATGGAGTAAGCAGTAAGATTTCAACCGGCAGTGAAAGGCGAGCTGGTGTGAACGCATTCAACAGCCAAAGACTGGAAATAAATTCAGGTGCAGTTTCTTGTTTAAATGAGAAACCCTTTTTATTATAATGAGATCCAAACTTGTTAAAACGAGAAAATGTTCTCTTTTTATTGATTTTAGATTAAAGAATTTGTCGTAACAGGCTCTATACCTCATTAAAAATAAAATATATTCTCTTTTGAATAACAAAGGTCATAACAGGAAAACAGCAACATCTCTGTTTTAGATTTTTAGATCTCATCTATTAGTAACAGAGTGAGAAGGAATGTCACAGCGAGCTCCTTTATGCCTTTTTTACAGGTCTTAATCTGTCAGAAGAGTCTATCTTCATATCTCGTCACAAAAAGAACGTTTTTCTTTGTAACAAGAACGACCAATTTTCTTTGTTTGACAAGTTGGTGGAACTCTCATTTTAGCGGATTTTGTATCTCAATTAGATGTGAAAGTTTCTCCTTCTAATAAAATTACGCTCCTAAATTTATTTCTAAGCTCTGACAGTTAAATGCTTCGGTAAGCCAGTGCAAGGATCCCGATGCAACGGTGATGCAATTTCCTCCCAGTCACACAGTGGTCAACACTTTAGGTTCATTTAGGTTTGGAAAACAAGCACTGTATTTAGGTGGGGGTTAAAGATAGTGCCAGTCTATATTCATGGCTGACAATGTTTAGGAGCAGAAGAGATATAGAGATATAAAGAACAGCAACATACATTTCAAAAGAATTTAATTAATTATTCATGCAAAATGAAAAAAAAAAACAGGCTGCTTTTAATTTATTGGGCACATAGCTTTCATTTACCACATTGGCTGTACCTGTACCTGTTTAAATAGTTAAAATGATCATTTCAGTGTGCATACAACAAAGGTTCTTTACCCTGGCTTAAGCTTTACATTATTGTTCATATTTTATTTTAAATTTTTCCCCAAAAGAATTAAGGCAACAGCGACAAAGGCAGCTGTGACCTGACATTGTCTTTGAGGTCTTTCTAATTTTCACAAATTACTCTTAAGGTTTATGTAGAACTGCTTAATGGCCATTAGGTGATCAATGCTTGAGATCTGCAAAGATATCTGGCATCTGCTGCCTGTTTTCTGCTGAAAATTTCATTCAGGCATGTCTTTTTGAAATATTGGTTACAGGAAAGAAATTTCAAAAAAGGTTTTCATTTAACATCAAATAAAATCTAATAAATGATGGATTATTAAAAAAAAATATTAGTTTGGATTTAAAAGTTATTTCAGTTTTATTTTGTTAGTATCATACATAGGAGGTTTTTAGTGAAAGCAGAGACAACACAGAGCTAACTGCCAAAGTCAAATTAAACAAACCAAAAATATTCAGGTAGAAAAACAAATAATTCCAGCAAGAACTCCTGACATGCTGGCCAATTAAATGAAATCCTTTCTCCATATATTCTCTCTATATTTATATATATATTTTTTTGTACAGCTGAGCTATCTTTATGTAAAACTGACAGGTAAAATTATTGACAAATTTGAGAAATTCAAGCCGTTGCAATCAAGACTTGCAAAAGAAGCAGACGCCTTCTTCAAAATAAACCAGCATGATGAAAATGAATGAATGAACACAAACTCTAGTCATGAAAATATAGAATCGCACATGAGACTAGACTGTCTATTTGAAAGAGTGATGGTAAAGGCTTTAAAATAGTTCTAAAAGATAAATCTAACAGAATCATTAGCATAGTCATTATGTTGGCATGTATCTTTATAAGTTAAATTCTATAGACTTTAATAAATTCATAGAATGTTGTAAAACCATGTAAAATTTGTAGCCATACATTTATGGTTTTTTATGCTTTTGAATGCTACTGTTTTAAGAAAATAACTCTTTTAATACTCAGATATAAAAACTATAAATCTAGTTGCTCAGGTCTAGCACTACTGCTGATCTTTTAAAACATAAGAACACAACTGAAACATCCTTTATTGCTCCACAATGGGGAAATTTTCTTGCAACAGCAGCAACGTCACAGGCAATCACAGCAAATAGACTCACACAAAGATAAAATACGAAGTACATAAAAAGAAAAAAAAAAATCAAGAATGAAAATACTGTACAAGAAAGACAACATTCCAATATAAATATCATGTAGTTATAAAAAAATAGTAAACTCCAGTTCAAACGAGAGAAGAAGGAACATAGAGAGTAAGAAGAAGTGGAACCAAAGAGCACTCGGCCACTTGGAGGTGCTGTGACATCACACATCACTTAGTGAGCCACGTGCATTCCTGAGTCTCAGCCTTGGACACACATGGAGTCTAATCCAATCCTGGCTTTTGTCTTGTTTCATGTTGTCATGTCTTCAGTTTGGCTCTACATCTGATCTCCATCCTCTGCTTTGTTGGCCAAACAGAGAGGAGGTTTTTGTTTTGTTCCATTTTATTTCAAGAGCAGTTATCACCACAATACAGGATATAAGTTTATACTACCATCTGTATAATATGAACAGAATACCTCTTTGACTCACATTGCAGTTTGGTGATTGTTGTTCCATAATGTTATATCTCTGTATTTTTATTAAATCCATTTGGACTCGTTTTCATAATTACATTTGGCACCTGAGTACCTAAGATTTATGTGTGTCACAATAAAATCTAATTAATTAAAATGTAGTCAAATTAAATTCAAATTCGTTTATGTTCCAAAGTAGACTGCAGTTGAATTGGCTACTGAAGTCCAGTTTTATTCTGTCAGAAGAATTATTTCACTTTTTACCTGCAGCTTTTTAAGTAAAGCTGCAGGTAAAAACAGCCTTGATAAAATCTGAATTAATTCTCCTTAGCAGAATCAGCATTTCTGTGTACCATGTAAGTAATTAATCCTAAAAATATCCTCAATAGAGAGAATCCTGTATTTAGTTGAAGTTTCAGTTCGGTTTTATGTGAACTAAATTGTAGAATTTTCCCTCTGCTTTGGTTCACACTTGAATTTGTTCATACTTTATTGGCCATTTAAAAATCCTTCATAAACAGAACTACTTTTTTGCTATTTTTTATTTCAGCAATTTAAAAATACCAGAAGGTGGTTTCTAAGAGAAATAGTGGAACAAAATCTGTGTCTTTCTATATGGCTTATAAATCATAAATTCATAAGGCAAACTATTCCTTTATTCATCATGATAACGGAATGAGTTTTTGAGCAGGATATAAAAGTACATTATGAAATACTTATTTTACCTTTTGAATAATTTCATAACAAAAAAAAAAATATTTTCCCCAACCTTCTCTTAGGAATATCAAAATGTCTGATTTGGATTTTAACAGCTAATTCAATAATGTCTGACCTTCTCATTCTGCTCAACCTTTGGGATTGGCCAAAAAGATCCAAACTAAATGAAAAGCTCATTTTTAAAACAGTAAGAGGGAAACAATGCAGACAATTGTAGTAGAATACAGAAGACAGAAGAAAAATACAGGTATGGCCATATGAAGTGTGTATTTAGATATGGTTAAAGTATGTACACTAATTAACTTGCATTGTCTGAATTTAAATAAAGTGATAACTTTCAGTAGGAGTAAGATGTCATAGTAGTTTTGGTTAACTCTAACACTGTTTGCATTTATGAGTATCTGTATGTGTGTGTGTGCTGATTTATGTGTCTGGTAGCAGACCCTGAAAGCAGCAGCATCTCCAAAACAATTTACAACAGACACATTTATAGTCTTCCATCGTAAAATCTCCACACTGATCCCATATCTCTCCCTGCGTCATATTCACTGCTGTACACTCTATTATAAACCCTGGTTCAATAGTTTAGTGGGTTTTAAGCAGACATATTTCTAGTTGTCCATGGAAGCCTGACTTTTGACGTACAGGTGGTACTGATCTTTTTGGTCTCACTCCCATTTTGTATTTTTGCATTTTGAAAATCAACTTAGAAGCATCAGTTCAAAATATAAATTCGTACAATTATTTGTCTGGTCTTAAAATACCAGCAAAAATTCTCAAATGAGGTTCGGGGATTTTTAGCTGAAATGTAGAGATAGGGCATTTTCAAGGAGGCTAACTGTAGCGAGAATTTGTAATTTTGGCTGATAGAAAGGATGTCTGCACCTAAGTGTTGTGTTTTTTTGTGTAGACGAGACATAATACAATAAAAATAGATATTTGGTGAACTCTTCAGTATTTCTTCAGTATCTCTTCAGATACTGAAGAGCTCCAGCAGGACCATCCTACCTAGATCTCTTGTCACTCCTTTGCCCTCCTCGACTCCCCAGCTGAAATTTTCTAGGTCTATTTGTGTTTGTTCATTTAGAACAATCTGGGATAAGTTTGTAGAACAAAATGTGGAAATAGTGAGCACTTTGAAAACTTTCTGGATTCTATCCAGCAGAGCACCAGGCTTACAGGTGTCACATTTACACTTTATTGTTATATGCTTTAGTTGCATGTTTGTTTTAAAATCCTAATTGATTGCTTTAGAGACTAAGTTATGACTTTTCTTCTTTGTACATTACTATTGTGTGTAGGCACCCATCATTCTGTCCACAAAGAAAATAACAAAACACAGACTGCTGAGAGACAGAACACCTGATGGAAAGAGGAAGGAGACAAGCAATTGTGGGTTTAATTAATGTTATGAGTTTAATGTAACCCAATACAGCCTGGCGTCACCAGCACTCTCTGCTCAATTGAATGTCTGGCGTCACTCAGACAAGCCGGTTGTCCAAAAGGCTATATGTGCCTGCGTGTGTTTGTGTGTGTGTGTGTGTGTGTGTGCGTGTGTGTGTGCGTGTGCGTGTGTGGGTGTGTGTGTGTGTGTGATTGACTTAGGTGGAGCCGTGGAGGTATAGACACATGTTATTTTTCAGCCAAATTGCAAAATCAATACTACGAAGATCTGAATGAAAGGAATACACACTTTTATCTGTATGTGTATGCATTTGCAAATGCGTGCATGTGGGTTTGCGTGTGTGACTTACTTGCAATATGATTACAAGCACAAAACACAAATAATTGTCATTTATTTCCTTGGCTTTACATTTTTATTAAAAGTTTTACAAGACCCAGAAAACGCAATCTTCAATAATTGGAGAAAATGTAGGACAACAGCAACAACAACGATATAAAAGCTGTTTTTTCCTCCTAAATCTTAGCACAGTCTCAGAAAGTGATCAAACAGGCTGCCATGAATCTAGCCAAGCCCTGAAAGAGCTGTAGGAATTTAATGTAGGTCGTGTTATATATTTGACAACAATCTCCTGTATTTATTACATACTTGGACTAATCATCATATATCAAGTTTATAGTATATTTCAGTAACAAGGCAGTTCTACGTACTGTACACCATAAAAATATAATGCAGTAACTAATTATGAAACAAGCAATAAACATTAGATTTTGTCAAATGCCATCATCAAAATCATCAAGCAAATATACATCAGATATATTGATTAATGTTCCAGTTATGATTCAAAGGCAACAGGTGGGACATAAGCCTTGATTCAAAGGAACTCATAGTGCAGAAAGCTTCTTGTTGATAAATGATAAATGCATGATGAATGTCAGATGAATATATTAATTCATCTCACTCACCATTTGTATAAAAAAGTGCAGCAGAATGTATTTTTGGTACAGAAACCGGTGTGTCTGTAACAACTGTGGAAAGCTTGTCCAAGCTTCCATACACATCAGTGAGACTGTTGACTGCGCCGAATAGATCTGTGTTTTTGTGTTTGTTATGATGTAAAGCACTTTGAAATGCCTTGAAATGCTGCTGAAATGTGCTATACAGATAAAAGTTGATTGATTGATTGATTGGCTGTGCTCTTGGTCATATGATATGAAGACATTATTAGTAACTCCTCAAGCATTTTTAAAGAACTGTCAATAGTTCTTTAAAAGGTCAAAAGCTGGCAAACCAAGCAGCAGAGATTACAGTTCTGCCTAACTTGTTTCAGTTTCTCTTTAATGTGAATGTCAAAAGTTTTTTAAGTCATGCAAAAAGGCGACTGTGTCAAAGTCTTTTGTTTGTTTTTTGGGGGGAGGGGCGAACTTTTCAATTATTTCATGAAACTCCCTAGTACAAACCTGTATTACCACCTTTTCTCAGGTTCACATTTTCCTTTCTGATCATTCCTATGCTACCCCATACTCTAATCTATATTATTATCCATTTTTATCATTAGACTTAGTAATTGAACATTGTATATTCACATGTTCTAGTTCTGAATCTGATGCAAGTGTTCTGGAAACTACCAGTGAAGAAGAACACCAAACATCAAGCAAATCCGTGTTAAAAGTTTCAGTCAGGTTATCATCACTCTCGCCCTTTTCATTGTAAACGTCTTCCGAATTTAGCCACATGGCAGCAGTTTTTGTTTTACCAAGGTGAAGAGCAAATTGCACTCTGGGTATGTATTACAAGTTTTAATTACTTTAATTTCACAATAATAATTTCAAATCATAATAATAGAGTAGAAAAAAAAATTACTTTGAAGTGATTCAAAATAAGTTCTGGTGATTTGTGTGAGTTTCTATGAATAAACAATGTACAATATGACAGTTTTTTCCTCAAGCATCATATTGGAATCCAACCAAATCTTTGCAAGTCTTTATCGAAGCCTTCTTTTTTTACATTTTTGATACAGCTTATTTTCTTTATACTTTAGGTAATGTTTTGTATTTCTTTTACAGAGTACAGTGTGTTGCTATTTGTACATTCTGTTGAGCTCAAGAAGTCATTAGCTTACATTTTTAAGAAAAAATGGAATTTGCATCAACTTAATGATGCAAATTCAGTTTTAATGGGAAATAAAAATCAAATTAGAAGTGTCTCATATCCTGAAGTCTGAACATGGCTCCACATCAAGGCAGTAGAAAACATCTGGACAACAGCTCCATACTTTTGGTTTGGACTACAGCATCAATCTATCAATGAGTTGTTTTTGTTTTTTGGATTAAGCTATTTTAGTAGTTTTTTAAATTAAATGTTTGGGTTACAAACAGTGAAATTGCAAAGGTGCATTGTTAGCTTTAGCATTAACATTAACTACATTAGATTGAAAATACCCTGCTAACATCAGTGATGCATGTTTAGAGACGTGTTTTGGAGGTGGGTATATTAATGGAGCCTGTCTTCTAGTGTAGCTACATTTTTATACTTTGCCTGAAGCCTGCATTGCTACATCATTACCTACAGGAATCTGTAGATTGTTAAGGCTAAACTGATAGAAAGATTTAATATATCATTGCAGAGGCTCTCTGCAGAGCTGATACAAAACTTGGAAAGACCGAAAAGACCAAGTGGAAGACAAAAATGTGAAACAGTAAGAATCTTGCTCTCTGAAATGAGGACTATTTTAAGAACCCAACCAACAGCAAGAATACAAAGATAGCAAAAAAGATGGTGACCAGATACCCAAATTTTCTTTAAGATATGATTAATGGTCATGTTATTGGCCTGGATATCTGGTTAAGTAACTTCAGGCAAGAGCCTGAAATTGTCAAGTAACCCAACACACCAAAAACGCTAAGCAGCATCAGATAAGAAAGAAGACACAGGTGAAATGTCTGCTGAGCAAAAAGCATCATTCATTTATTTCTCTAGCCAAACCTTTAAATGATCCAAAAACAACACTTCTTCTCATGGGGCTTGGGCTTCAGGCCACAGAAGCAGCAGTGGGTCCTCACAATATAATATGTGTTGGAAAAATGGGCCTTAAAAGGTGAGAAAGGAATCAGGATTGCATGTATTAAACTGAAAAACATTTATTTGTTTCTTGTTTATGGAAAACAGGGACATGAAATACTTCACACACAAAAAAAAGATAAAATAATAAAAAGCGTGTAGAATCCTGTTTTGATTTAAGAAATGTGTTAGTGCAGTAACTGGGACTCTGATGTAAGAAACTATGTTTAGTTGAAAAAACCCCCCCAAAAGAATTAAACAAGATGGCGACTATGGAAAAGGTTAAAACTTTAAGTACATCCACAAAAAAAAAAAAACAACTTGGCAGAAAGAAAAAAATACTTTTATCCGCTGCTAAAAAATAATTTTAAGTTCATATCTCAAATTATTTTTGGAAGTCATAGCGTAGTATGCTATGCTACTCCTTTGGGAGAACTAGAGATGCTATCATATAAAAAAGCAAAAATCAGACACACACTCACATGTCACAAGAAACAGGAAGAAGATAGTGACTGGAAAAAGGAGTAAACACAAGAGAAAGGAAGACAAACATACAGGGGGAAGGACAAATGGAAAAAGGGAGGGAGTTTACTGTAGTAGGTGACTGAGGGCTAAACAAAGGGGAGGAATGGGAGAGAGAAGAACAGAGTCAAAGTTCACACTCATTTTTTATCCATTACTTTTCAGGGTCACATTTTGGGTCGTGGCTGTGTGTATGATTGTGCTTGAAACACACACTACTCAACCATGTCAGCAGATTGGATCACTTTAAACAAATATCTCTTTCTGGCCTTTTCCTCTTGAGCCTAAAGAAAGAAGAAGAGGAAGGGAAGAAATAGCGTGGACCTCCATGAAGACCATAATCACAAACAGTGGCTTCTCTTCACACTCGTGTTGCTCCAGTTTCCAGACAGGAGGAGGAGGCATTTGTATTTGACCGCAGGCCGACCTTCTCTATGTTACCCTCTCACCTCTCCTTCACCTCTCTCCCATCATCCTTCATCTTGGACAGAGGAGGCCCCATGTACACTTACACACACACACGCACACACACAAGCTTGTCCTGGGAGTGACCTCTGCTCTGTTCGTTAGAAATGCTGAAGGAATGGCTGCTTACGCTCTCACACAAACAACATGATATGAGCAGGAACAGTGGAGTTATGACAGAAAAAAATTGAAAAGCAAAACACGATCAAAGAAGAGCAGCTCGGATATTCCTTTCATCACCCTGTGTGTATCTCCAAAAGGATGGAGGTATGGAAAGCAGAGTGCGCTATTCAGCCGTCATAGAAAGAAAAGTATTCACACAGTCACACAGGAAGACATATGGAGAGTAAACCACAGTGAGATCAGTGTGTTACACACTCTCACAATCAAAGGCTTGAGACAGACACACACTCACATGTCAAGGTGTTTATGTAATGCAGATGTTGGGCAGGAAGCAAGTCGCTTTTACAGACACTCATATTTGATTTATGACACAAACGGCTGTGTCAGTGGAGCTGAAAAAAGTTTAATTCAAAAATACTTTACCAAAAATCTGTGTCATGCAAAACACCAAGCTGGGCATTGAGACGGCTTACAAAGAGGTCAGCTTCAAGCCAGTTTACTGATTTGTAATTGCACAGAGGATAAAGGTCACTGCATGGACACTGGTGCTCATATGGTCACTCTCACACACACACACACACGCATGCACCCACACACCCACGCACACACTCACACACGCACACACACGCACGCACACACGCAAGCACGCACACACACACATAAAATTTATAACTCTAGTCTGAATGAACAAAAATGAGCAGGACCATCTCACAATAAAATGTATCTTTAAATCAAGGGCATAGACAGACTCTCCTGAAAATAAAAATATATTTTCTCAATGAAATTCATCCCATAAAAATATATACTAGTATTTTCACAGTGCTACTCATTCTTAAAAACAAATCTCTGCACGTGTTTGCACGTCTGTGTTGAATGCAAAATTTTTTGCACAAATGCACATGAAATTTGGACATTTATCCAACTCAGTTTCATACTTCTTTAAGTCGGAGTACACTCTTTCTAAGTACTATACATCATTTTGCATCTTTTTTTTAATGTATTCTATATTTCTGTCTTTGTGTGAATCTTGACAGTTTGGTGCAGCACCAGAATTTCCCCACTATGAGACAATAGATGGTATATATTCTATTCTATTCTGTTCTGTTCTATTCTATTCTATTCTATTGCAGACCAGAATATTTTCCTCTGTTTAACCAGGTAAAACCCCCATTAAAATCCAGCTCTCAATGTGAAAAAGGGCCTGGGTTTATCAAATGACAACAAGAGTTCCAAACATCCCATGTTACTGAAATCCACAACCCAATTCCTGAAAAGTTCTGACAATTCAAAAAATTTGGCCACATATTGTCACAAGGTTGTGATAACAATCAACACAGTCAATAATAACCACTTTCAACTGGCTGTATTACTGCTTTTATGCAAAAGGTATAAAAAGAATAAGCTAATAAGGTTTGTTTTAAATTGACATAATGCAGCTTTGCCAAAATCAAGGAATAACTTTTATCCACACTCTTTGAAAAAAGGAATGAAGTAAAACTGCAGCTCAAAAGCTTTGAAGTTTTTTTTTTTTTTTTCTGGTTGTCTGCTAGTGGCAAAGGAAGAATACTTGCCCGTGACAGTGGTGTGACAATAGGATGCTTACTTCTGTGAATTTCAGCATGCTGTCATATCAGATCCCTCTGGTGAATCTCTTTGTTGGTTGGCAGTGTGTTCAGAGGCGGTCCTAGTCTGTTTGGTTCCCTGGGCAAACAAGCCCATCGGCCATCCTATTTTTCTGTGCCCGGTGGGATGGTGCCGATGGGCCCTTCAACTTGAGGAGGCTCCTCTCTTCCCCCTCAAGTTGAGTAATGCATTAGGCACGTCTACTGCCACCACTTCAGCAGCATGTATTTCCATACAAAAACAACAAGAGTTCTCAAACGTCATTCATCCTTCTGAGATAGTGTGTGTGTGCGTGTGCATGTGTGTATGCATGCATGCGTGTGTGTGTCTGACCTCCTGATGAACCACCCTCTGACAGCTATGCCATCAACTCTCTGCACATAAATACAGTCACGTGTGCATTAAAACATGCAGTGTGTATGAACATGATGAAATAGTTGCACAGCAGCAGTGTGAATGTGATGTGTGTATAATATCATCCAGTTCCTTTAATCTGCTGCCTGCTGCACAGATGGAAGGAACAGATGCTGGTTCTGTCAAGAAAAAAATATCACAGTAAGCTAAAACTAAGTTCACATAAAAATAAGTTTCATAATATCAGTCAATGAACAATAAATATGTCTGTGTATATTCTCGATCATCCAGGTCATGTGACCAGACTTTTGCTTGGTTTCCTTAAGAGTCTTTAGCTGCTTCCCCAATAGAGCAGCGTTAACTGGTTCCGTCCCAGTCCGCTCCAGCCAGATCCATCTCCATCAGCAGAGCCTGCATGCCTCTTCCTTGGTTTCAGGGTAAGTACAACCTTCGCCAAGCTATAGAGAGCTGACTTCATTGGTTAATCAGCCTGTGATTTATGACACTGCAAACTCCACACAACATGTCTCATATTATAACAGTGTACTGACAGACAAACCGTTTTGTCTCCTTCACTCCAAATGTCTGGTTTTACCCTCATAGGGTTTTTATGATGCATTCCAGTTATCGTGGAAATCAGAACTTGGAGCTCGGTTTGAAGTCATATCTGAGGGGAAAAAAACTTCCAACTTTTTGTGTGTAACCCAAACAGGTTCTTTTTGGGAAGGTTCACATGCATTTAATATAACATGACCAGCAGATGTTAACTTATGATCATTTTCCTATCACATCCTCGTTGTGCAGTTAGCTTAAAGTTGCAAAGTTGACAGACACGCTCCCCTCCAGGCAGACGTGGCTTTTATTGCCGTATGCTGCCACAGAGATGGAGCCTGGCAAGATTCCATGTCATGTGTTGGTTTTCATTTCTGTGTTGGTTTTCATTTCTGTTACTGACAAATGTGTGTCAGTAACATACATTTGTATGTATGTTACTGAGTCTCAGTAACATACATACTTGCTCTCCTCCATACATGAAAAGTCTAACCTCATGAACATTTCAGCTGCTTCAGGGTGACAGTGGCACCTGGCAGGCCCTCTGTTGTTTGTTGTTATGTCCATTCTGTTACTACTGTGTTGCCTGTTGCCCCAGCATTGGCAACATTCCTCCGTAAACTCAAAGCCAGCTTTACTTCCACCTTCATACACATATTCATCTGTTAACCTCTTTTCCTAAAGAGAGCGCAGAAAAGACACTTAAAACAATCAAATTTTATTTCATGAAATGAAAACCCTTGGCGCTAACACTACAGCTATGACAATGATATATAAGTTATTCTATTAGTTAGATTTTTTTTTTGTTGTTGTTTTTTTAACTGTTTAGACTTTTTATTTAGCATCAATCCTCTGAGCTGTTTGAGAGCAGTCTTAGAAAGAAATAGTTTCTGAGGTGAGTGAACTCCTACATTTTCTTTTATTTTCCTCTTTCTGCGAGCATTACTTAGTGTTTCATTTTATATGGATTTAATGTAATTTTCAGGATAGAGTGAAATGTAAGAAGAGAGTCATATCAACACAGTGCAGCAAAAATCTACCCTCCAAAGATCACTAAAAGAGAAGGATGACGGATGAGTGAAGCAGACAAGGATGGAGGGCAGTGTAGACAGAAGGTAAATGATCCTGAGGGTGATGTCGGAGGTCCGGGAGATATTTTTATGGTCAGTCCAAAGGTTCAGAGATGGAACGCCTGCCCTGAAACTGGGCCAAAATGATTTGGTTGAAGGAGGGGTTGGGCTACTGTGGTGCACTTTTAATGAGCTTCTAATATCATATAATAATATACTAACGTTTAAGACCTTGGATGGAGTAGCTTGTCAGCATACAAGCATTTTCCCCTTTGGGATCAATAAATTCTATTCTATTCTATTCTATTCTATTCTATTCTATTCTATTCTAT
>VMRN01000049.1:3169576-3219436 GCA_010277015.1 Poeciliopsis turrubarensis
TGTGTGTGTGTGTGTGTGTGTGTTGGACTAAATTAAAATAAGCATGAAGAAACTGCACAATAGATCAATTGATTTATTCAAGATTTCTTAAATCAATTGATCTATTGTGCAGTTTCTTCATGCGTATTTTAATTTAGTCCAACACATTTTACTGTTCAAAGAAAAGTGTTTTTAAAATCAAATGTCTGTTTAAAATGGAAAAGGCTTTTCTTGTTTTGTCTTTAATTCCATCCCCTTTGTGTGCAGTTCCATTTGTAACTCTGTTTTAAATAGGAAAACAACTTATTTTGGAAATCAAGCATCACAAACTATATATCATGTTACGGAG
The DNA here is from genome assembly GCA_010277015.1 of Poeciliopsis turrubarensis. Classification (NCBI taxonomy): domain Eukaryota; kingdom Metazoa; phylum Chordata; class Actinopteri; order Cyprinodontiformes; family Poeciliidae; genus Poeciliopsis; species Poeciliopsis turrubarensis. Next base: position 3,169,905 of record VMRN01000049.1, read on the forward strand.
ACATGTCCCACCATGATTTCAGCAGCATTATTTGAGAATATTGCACTCATTGGAGGCTGTGAGAGTTTGTCAGCAACAGTCTTTCATCCTTTCACACACAAACAAGTGTGTGTGATCAGCATGTGAACATGCAATGAACTGAACTGAACTTGACCCAACAGCTAGGTCATCAGAAGGGCAAGACGTTTTTTTAATGTCCCCACTGGTACAAGCGTATAAGATTTTTGTTCATATTGCTTCAACTTACAAATAATACTTTAACACACCTGCCCCATTCATGGCCAGTATACTTACTCTTTGTTTCAATGTTGACTAACACACAGCTGGACAGTAGCTAAGAGATTTAGAGTTTAAAACACAATGATTATAAATACATTTTTGTAGTAAAAATGTAATTTAAATGATAAGTATGATTGGTAGAATTTTTATTTTATTTTTTAGATGTAGGTTTGATTTGGAAAATTGTTTTGTATCTATTTTGTGTAGCATCTATTTTGTATATAGTCCTTGTTATTTTATTTTTATTTTTGCATATAAGGTGAATATTTCAGAAGTTAAGCTTACTTTTGTTACTTTTTAAAATTGAATTTTACCACCAAAACAAGTTCAACATTTCTGATGAAAGCCCAGGCTCATTCCTGACAGCAAGCAAATTCCATGTCTTCCAACTAAATGCTCTTCTGTAAGTCCTGCATCACAAAAGTTATTTTGAGAAACATCCCACTTTCATTTCAGTGTCACTGCATGTAAATCCCATATTGATAATTGATGAGGTGTTTGTATGGTTGTCAGAAGCAGAACATTTCACTGAATGGTAAAAATATCAATAAAAAAGAAAATGTGACAAGCACTGAAAAGCGGTTATTACAATTTTGTGATAGAAATGTATGGCAATTCACCTTTTTTCCTTCTATTTTATTTGATTTTTTTTTCATAGTCAAGTATTTTCTTTTCATTGAAATAAATAAATAAATACCATTTCATTGCTCAGATGAGAGCTACATTTTATTAATATCGCTTTATTATTATTTATTTTCTACTTTCAAATCAGAAATACATTTTCTTTATTTTGAATTACTCATTGGTTCTGTATCCAATTTTTAACAGTTGTTGCTATCTTGAGATTACAGTTTAGTTTAGTGTACACTCTAACATAGACAAGCAAATACAGGCACAAAAAAAAAAGAAAATAAAAAATCACATCATAATATGTCAACCAACGCATGTATATAGACATTTCTCTCTGTTGTGAATAGGAAGTGATAAGTCACTGGCTGAAGGGAGGAGATAGTGAACTCCTACTGAACTCTCACCTCACCGAGACCTTTTCCAGAAGTGGGTGACGTATGAGAGCAGAATTAAAAACTCAAGATTAATTCAATGTCCAGGAAAAGAGCTTTTCGGAATCTCCAGAGAAAGAATTACCAAACAAAAGAAGAATTAAAACCTGTTCTTGAAACAATGGCAGAAAGGAAAATTAAGGAGAAAAGAAAAGCTCAAAAATAAAAAAAAGAAAACAAATTCTGAGGTCATTCGAAGAAATACAGATGATCAAAACTAGGAACAATAAAGAAAAAGGCTAAGAGTGGAACACAGACTAAACTGGCACAAGGGGGCAGTATTTGGCCAGACTAGAATCCAACCAAAGGAATGGAAGGGCGGGGCAATGAATGGGAGGAGCCTTGGGTGTCTTGACCTTCAAATGGTGGAAAGATTGCAAAAACTGACAACGTCTGGTGATCCCATTGGTTAACATGACTAACGTTATCATGCAGTGTCAGGTTGGCATAGCGAGTTGGGGCGTATAGCGGTGGGTAGGGCATCTCGTGATGATGTCGGTGTGACACTCACACAGCCATACACAGTGATACCATGGAAACACATAATCCTTCTAACAAACAATGCCCGGTTGGCTAATACATATACGCAATCATGTCGCATTTATGTAAATACAGCTTTACAAACACTCTGAACCGTGGCATCACGCAGACAACACAATACATTCATGGACATAAACACCTATGGGCGTGCATGTCTCTGGTCTTATGTGTACATAAGCGAGAGGTTCAGAGAGAGAAAGAAAAAGGATTTTTTGTTGTGTGGTGCTTCTTAAGCTAAAAACACAGAAATGGTAAATATCTTGTCGGACATACAGTTCTATTTCATTTGCATCGACCTTTATGTGTCCTCAGGCCTGGCAGCATGGGTGGGCCTGCCGGTTCTGACCCTAACCCTAAACCGGTTAATACTCAATAACTAATTGACGACCTCACCAGAGCTTCGTCAGTCTCTTTACCTTTCTTCAACAGTGTCACTATTCTAGCACTGCCATTCTCCTGAATATCTAATATAATATAATATAATACACATGTTTAGTGGTTAGTATGATCAGGTGTTGTGTGGCCATTGCTCACACTGACATTACACTTTAAACAGCAAAATGGCTCATTTGCTGCTGTTTTATTTCCTTGTGATGAAACACAACATTGTGGCAAGAGTAACTAAGATTTCAGACAAAGTTAGCAGTAAAATATTAGACGTGTGACTATTTCAGATTTCAAACGACTTAACCAAAACATTTGGTTCTATTTATGAAAGTAAACTGACAACAAGATATTGTATACAAGCAATAGTCATGGCAACATTCCTCACAGACCGTTTACCTCATTCATACAGAGTTTCTGCCCCCCACTGCCTCCTCCTGCCTTTAAGCACTTTGAGCCTTTCAGAGGCGGGAGGGGGTGGGGGGGGGGAAGCCTATGCTGAAGGAGCTGTGGTGCGTCTTCAAAATTAAAGCACGCAAGCGGAAAATTGTTAAAATCAAATATTTTTGGGAGGTATTATTAGGTGGTTACAAATGCGCCTGCCTCCAATATTGGGGGGGACGCGTCCCCCGAGCAACCCCCCGGATCCTACGCCTATGCCTATTGCAGTTTTCTGTCAGATCAGCTATATTGAAAAAGCCTGATTGATTTTGGCCACACCAAATTGTTTTGTTATCAAATGAAGCAAAAGAGTTGCAAAGTAGTCCACAGTAGACCAACTGTTGTGAAATGTGAACCATTCTCAGATCCCTTGTGGTGGTAGAAAAGATTGGTGGACAATATTGGTTTCACATGTCAGTATCAACCAATAATCAATCGAGAAAGAAATCAGGGCCGACAATCTGTGCACCCCCTCTCTCCTTCCCTTGTATCCCTAAAGCCAAGTCCTGATAGGGGAAACACCATGCCCCTGTTCTGATCCATCAAATCAATACAACACACTCTTCTACACTGTGTAGCTGGATCTGTTCACTGGCCACCTGGCTGCCAACCTTCCAACCTGAAAGGTGAAAGTATCAAACGACTTTGATCCAAATTGTAAGAAGACAGTCATGAAACCATGCAGGTACAAGAAGGATCAAATGTCAATGGAGGTGGAGGAAGGAAATGCAGAGTTCAAGGACTTAGATCAAAGAATGTCACTTACACACACACACACACGCACACACACACGCACACACACGCACACACACGCACACGCACACACACACGCACACACACAGGCTGATTACACTGCTCTTTGATCAGTCCACCCCCCCAGGCTAGAAAACAAATCTCCTAATTTGACTGTAGGAAGCATTGATATAGTAATTCTGTCTGGTTTGTTGTCATTATGTGGTCAATTGTGGGCCACAGTGAGGTCATCCTGAGGTAACATTAACATTCCAGCTATCAGGAAGGGCTTCACTGGCTTTTCTTTCAGACCTATCATTTTGCCTTTGCGCTTCTTTGTGAAGGTTGAAAGTTTTCCTCCAGTGTTGGTACAAGCTTTCTCCCGGTACTTATTTTGTCCACACACTCTAAAATGTTTAAAAAGTTAATTGGATAAATATTACATAGATTGGAAACCACTGTTCATTTATTCACAAGAGAGAAACTTAAACTCCAAATGTCTTTTTCTTTAATCATAAAAAACATAATGTTTATGATGTTTAACACTTTTTCCAAAACTTCAATGGAGGGCATGTGAGAAGAATTCAGAAATTTTTAGGACGAGGCAACTATACTGTAATAAGAATCTGAAAGTGTTTATATGATATTTGTAAGAATATATTCTTTGATAAGATTACACATCAAATAAAAAAGCCTTTTTAATGTATAAATGCTTTATAATTATTATAGTATGGCCTAAGTATAATCCTGGAAAGTTCTCTTTTCAGACAGCCACCAAATCCACTTTGCTGAAGTCCAGTGTGAAGTTTGCACTGTCAGTGATGTTGTCTGTTGGTCAACTGTCTACAGTCAGTTGTCCAACAGACAGAAAGTTATCAGTGGCAACAATGCAGATGACCTGAAGGCTGCTTCTAAAGAAACCTTGGCTTCCACTACACCCAGCAATGCCACAGGATGTCATGTTTGAGTTTCACTTCCTGAAATGAGGTACAAAGAAATGTTACACTTTTCAATAATTTGATGTGCATTTTGTAGTAGTGCATTTCCAAATGTGTAACCAAATAGATTAAATCTGTTACATTTAATCCTAAATGTGACTTTGGAACCAAATATGGAAACATCTACACAGCAAGGAGAAATGTTGTTCAGTTGCACAGAATATTAAGTAAAGCAAATTAAACGAAATGCAATTACATGTTTTTAAAAAATATAATTTTAAACATTGACAGGTAAAGAGAATATGACTGGATTTTTGACAAAATGACAGACAAAAAAATCTAGTGCCACCTCTGTTAGCATAGTTATTGATCTTAACAGCATCAGTGATTATGTCTTAATGAATATAGAAGAGGATAAAGAATCTATATACTAGTACATAAAAATCTTTTTTTTTTTCTCATTTTTTGAATGAGGTAAGTACATCAGGTGTGAATGGTCCAGGGTTGGAGCACAAGTCTTGAAGTCCATTGGAATAAAAATCAACAACAACTTAAACAACGCTGGTGTAGGTGATTAAAAGCCCTTGAGCAAACGATCATAAACTTGTGAGAAGAGAAATGCAGAAGCTTTGGCTTCAACAGTTTGTTGCTCTCTAATATTTTATGGATCTAGAAAAGGAAAATAACCTAACATAATATACATGCAAGTATTCAAATAAATATCATTTGATTAAAGTGTATAATTAAGTCTAACTTGCAGACCTGAACTGTTATTCATTTTTAAATTAAATTCTATTGTTTATTTTATTTGAAGGGGAGATTGCACCGGCTAGTTGTTGCAATGTTGGGAGCAATTTTGTAGGTTAATGGGTAACCAGTCAAACATTTAAAAGCAGCACATCTTGTATTCTTAAGCTAACAGTGTCCCACCCAATTCCAAAGCTATGAGTAATGAGCCAAGTCTACTTTGAAATACCTAGTCTACCCTTCATTCAAAAAGCTCAACAATAACCTGGAATCTGAAAATGAGTTATTGGGAAAATATTGAGAATCACTGGTTTTCAGCCTGTTGCTCTGAATATTTCTCGCAGGAAAAAAAAAAAAGCTTTGTGATAAATTCGTAGACTCTTCAAGTGTTCGTGTGTGTGCGTGTGCATGCGTATGTGTATGTGATGGAGATTGTGGTTCTTGCTTTGGTTAAACTCTAGAGGGCAGTGCAGGGTGAAAGGTGTTAGAATAGAGTTTAAGTGCATCTGTTTGGGTTAAAATTTGCACAGTGTATAATATTAAAAGGATCAACTGTCTCATTTAGTGAAATTAGAGGTAACACACTGGAGTCCAATTTATGATTCTCCTTTATCCACACCCCTTTCTCTTTAACCCCCACTGCTGCCTCTCTCTCATACACACAGAGTTAGAGGGAAGGAAAAAAAGAGAGAAAGAAAGTGAGAGAAAGAGAGAGAAAGGAAGAGAGAGAAAAAAAGAAAGAAAAAGAGAGAGAGAAGCAGAGCGGGAGAAAGATACAGCCTCTTGGGGCAGTGTGGTTCAAGAGTTATCTGCAATCTTGGCGTAGAGGGGAAGCCTCTGGCAGTTGTAAGATGATATATGAAACAAGAAAGAGTCATATGTCTACTCTACAAAAGTATTTTTATGTCACTGATTTGGAGAAGCAAGTTTCTGTGAAATACTGTATAATTTCCAGCCTTTAGGCCAGAACATTAAATCAAATATAAACCTGAGCAGAGTATAAAACTCCTAACTGAAGGAGGACTCTTTGCTCTGTGGGTTTTTTGCAAGTCCCACGGCTAAAATTGTTGTCTTCTTTGATTTATGTTTATTTATTATTTGTTAATATTGATAATTTAACGACTCAACATGAAATGTCATTGATAACATTTACAATACAGTGAAGTGATGCATTGCTCAGTTCTGTTTTTAAATCACAGGTGAGAATTAACAACAATCAAAAGCCAAACTCAGAGTTTCAAAAAGCAAAACACTGAATAAGATAAAATGTCGGTATTAAGAAGAGCTGTAACTCAGACATCTTGAAATAAAACATTTAACCTTACATCTGCAGCAAAACCAGGCAACAAACTAAGTCGTAGTTCATGAGAACACACAGAGTTTAAACTAAAACAAAATGTACATGCAGTTAATGGGCTTGTTGCACATAATTTACAAAGACAGCATGTGGAATCATAATCAATTGGAAGTCTGCCGTCTGCTCAGGCAGACACACTCTTGCAGATAATCAGAACAAAATATCATGGTGCCATAAAATGATGATGCACTAGAATTATTCAGTAATCCTGCTGCTTAAAATTATCATCTGTGGACGGTATTTTCATTTAGTTTTCAATATTTTTTTTATATTCTAAAAATATTTCAAATTTTTGACAAGCAATGTCTTCTGTCATTGTATCAGTGACTGTCAGTGACTGCAAACAGTTTTGCAGTCACTGACAGTCACTGTTCCAGTTTGCATCTGCTTTTCAAAAATATCACCACAGTCTGGTTCTGCTTTAATAAATCACGTTGTGAGTGGTAAGTCGTTACATTTGCATATCATCTTCTAACTGTAATCATTGTCTCTCCTGTGAACACTCACTTGCCTTTCCTCCTCTCTGTTCTTTCCCCTGTATGAATTTCTGGGTATTTAGTCACCTTTACTTTAACCTTTTACTGCTTTCCTTGCTTTGCTTCTTCTCCAGCTGTAATGCATTCCACTAATCAACCACGCCTGGTTCTCATACAACTTATCCACATTTTCATGAATTAAAACCCTGTCGGTTCCTTATGTCACCATGTTCTGTGACGTAAGGAATGTAGTGCTTTTCTTGAGACACCCGTTGCTTTGTGCTTTCCAGTTATTTTGCCACGTACATCATTCGAGCTTGTCAGCTTTTATTTAGACAAATTTTCACCATCAAGTTGAGGCTGTTCTTTTCCTGTCTGAGCATGGATCTGACCCCACAACCAGGGGCGTAAATCCCATCTCATTATTGGGGGAAAATTTCTTAAAAGTTACAGTGAAACGTAACATTAGATATGGTTTAAAAAGTTTTTAAACTGCATTAAAGCTGCAGGACCAAAAATGACTCGTAATGCACATCAAACATGTTTTATTCTCAGTAAGGAAGCTGCAGAGAAGTTAAACTACAATTCAAATGTTGCTTAGAGTTTTGTTCAGTCTGACTGATCTAATCTCTGCTACACCTTTACAAAAATTGAAGGATATAAATAAAAAAGCTTTAATGAGTAACTCCTCTTAATAAAATTCCTCAGAAACATTGTTTTTTTTGTAATGTCTCCCAATACAAGTTATGGCCTACTTGAATTATCATTTAAGTTGCTTTATTTTTAAGCCTTTTTAGTTTTGTCATGACCTGGGTGACAGAATAAATAAGTAGAAAGATAGGGGGCACAATTCTAGACTTTTCCAAGATTGCGGGGGTCCAAAGTCTGTCCTGGAGGGACAACATCCTGCATGTTTTAGTTCTCTTCCTGGTGGTAGTAACAACCTTTTCAGCATGTCAATGTTCTTCTTAGGCCTTCTAACAAGCCATCATTTGATCCAGGTGCGTTAAACCAGAGAGAGAACTAAAACATGCTGGGTGCCGGCCCTCAAGGACCCACTTTGGGCACCCCTGGTTAAAGTCTTTGCACCAGCCTATGGTTAAACTCACATTTAAAGCATCAGCTCACCGTTTGTGCAGCAGGTTGATTACTTTGTCCCTCACACAGAATAATGTTTGACGCCCAAATATTATTAGACCCAGGAGAATCAAGCAAAGTTGCTAGGGGGCCATTCTCTATCTTCAAAATATCAAGTTACCGAGGGAGCAGTAAGTTCTTACAGAAGGTAACTTACTGGAAAATGTCTGTGACAGCCTGAAAAGGCAGTATGCACAAAGAAAACAGGTCAGGGAAATTTTGCAGGCAAAACCCTTTTGCTCCTGGTTGAATGGTTCTATTGTCTCCAGGAGGAGCCACTTTTCAATTTTGTCAGGAAAAAAATGATACAGTTTCAAGTTGTTTCTGAAGTATACCTTCTTCATTTAAACTATTTAATTTTTTGTGCTTTACATATACGTATTGCACAATGTGCAGCATGGAGTAGAGCGGAACATGGGCCTGTCTGTTCTTCATGGACAACACCCTGCCTTTAATACAGTGGCAATGCTGAGTCTTTGACTGAAGTGTTTGCCTGTTCTGGGTTGTTCTGTTGCTGAGAAAGGAACGTTTTCCATCAGCTTAACCAGACTTTGATGCTAGTGTCCGCTGCCAACAAAAACACACGTACAGGAACACACAAACTTACACTTGCTCACACAAGCTTGCAGAGCCTTAGTCAAACACTCTAATGTGGAATGGTCTCTCCCTCTGCCTCTTATCCAAACACAGACAAATGATTGAAGCAAATATTACTTCATCCTAAGTATTTTTAAAGCAGGTGTTGACAGAAACAGAGAATGAAGGACAAACACAAAACCACCATTGTTTGGGGTTGAAGTGTTGTGTATGTGAGAGGTTAACAAGCTCTCAAAACCTTAGTAACCTTAGAAAGGAAAGCATAAAAACTTACCAAAGAAAGTTGAATAAGTGTAATGATTAGCTTTTGAATAGACTTTTAAATGAATGCTTCCAGCATTTTGTGGCTCGTGTGCTTGACTTGTATTCATTAATAATCTCACTTAAGACAAACTAAAAAAGACTGTCCTGCATGCTAACTCACTGTCTCTTTCAAAGAAAGCCAAAGACTTTCATCCAGACAATCTTTGAGTTACTTTGTACACATGATTGTATGTTTTGTCATTCACCAATTTCTTCTCTTGTCATATTGTTTGCATTTTACTGGAAGGTCTTTATGATTTGTAATTGTAAAACGTGGTATATAAAGTTTACTAACTAGAAGATCATAGTAGGTCAGGTGTTTCTGAAAAACCCAGACCAACCTGTCTGGCACCAACAGCCATGTCACATTCAGAATCACCAAAGTCATCATTCTTCCCCATTCTGATGTTCACACACTTCAGCAAGTTGCATTTACCACACCTAGGTGCCTAAGTAAGCATAAATCACACAATTGGCTGATTTGCTATTTGTTTAAAAAGTAATTGAGCATGAGGACTGCATTCCCTTCAGGAGCAGTTTCTATGAACCACGGTAGTTTCCTGGGCCCTTATATTATCGCCAAACTCTACTCACACTTCCCTAGAGTTATTTATTTTTTTGTGTGGTTTTGGTTTTTCAGGACAAACCTATAACTTCCCTTCTGTTCACACCAAGTATACACCTCAGCACGATGCTAAGGTGTATCCTACCCTTGGCGTCACGCTGCATAAGTCTTTCTTTCATGAGAAGTCTAATGCAAACTTCCTCTGCATAAGAATTCTTTCATAAGAAGAAATACCTTTTATGCAGTCTTTCCATAAGAAGGGATGCAATTTCCATATGCTGAAGGAAAAGGACATCAACATAGTGTAACATTTTTTGTGTCAGCTGAATTAAATGCCAACTGAATAAACTGAAAATTTAGGTTTTCTCACTTTATTAAACTTAGACATATTTATAAAATATCACAGGAACAGGAACCTTGTAGGTTGCTGAAGAGAAAAATAAAAATATGTAAGAATGAAATCTCCTACAGAGGTTGTTCATTGGAACATGCCATGAACAGAGAGATGTTCAGGACCACAAATGTCAAAGAACTGGACAGAAACTGTGATCTAGTTCTCTGCTGTCAGGAGAGATACTATCAGTGGTGAGAATGACACTTTGTGCTGTAAGTTGTGCTTCCAGTTCAGCTGTCTTCTTATAGTAGCGCTTCTTTAAATATGTGGTTGTGGTTGTTCTCTAAGGAATGTTAACTTTGCTCCATTATCTCATGACAGCCTTCAAAATCAACCATGCTCATTGGTATCATGACTTTTTTCAACATCAGTAATTATTGGTTGAGAAGCTGCTGCTCTGCCATGCAGCTCGGGTGAATGATTGGTATTAAGGTGAAAGCTACGGAACTTGTTGAGTTTTATGTTTAAAAACAGAAGAACAGCATAAAGTGAATTTCGGATCCCATCACACTCCTTTTGGACTGTTTTACTGTCCTGTTGCAGCCATCTGTATTTCTCTTACAACACTCTAAACTTAAGAATGGCAGCCACACTACAAAGCTGAAAAAAGGTTAAAGCAAACATTATTAAAATGAAACAAACGTGAATTGAATAAAGCATTAATAGACAATTAATCGTAAGTCAATTAATTGTTTGCATGTCTAATGTGGACACAGTTTTTCCTAATTGTTGATGAACATTTATCAGTTTTCTGTGTGGATGGAGCCTAAGAAACAATCATTGTGGGTGGTTGGACAAAATTCAAGGCTTTTGTTGTCATGACTAAAGCTCTCTTTCTTCAATTCTCAGTGTCAAAGAATTTAATTGAATAAACTGGAAATAACAAACAGCCCAGGGAGTTTTGGGGGGTCCGGGTAATTAGGTTCTAAAGGACGAGAGTTCAGGAAAGCATAATGGCCCTTGGACATAATGTTTCATAGAGTTAATGGACAATGAATGCTATAAACACATAGTGAATGCTTTTCTGACAGTAGCTTCTGGTGAGTTTCCTTCACAGATTTTTACTTTTCAAGTTTGTTTTCTATATGGTCAGCATATAAATTTAAAATTACACCTTGAGGTACACAATTTGAAAGACATAACAAGAAAAGCAAAAATATGCAGGATCAGATTAAAACATAATGCTCATTGGCCACTAATAATGTTTTTGACACCAACAAGAAAATAGACAAAAAACATGAATATCCCCCAAAATAAAAATAAATATTTTCCACTATATTTGAACTTATACTAAAATCCTTATGAATGAAATACGTTTTTACCCCTGCTAAAAACATATGATGAAACATATATATATACAATATATATATATATATATATATATATATATATATATATATATAGCATAAATTGAAGAGAATTTTATAAAATATCATATGATTTAGATAGCATAAGTGGTTCTCCTGTGCACAAAAGACCTTCAGAATAAGATGCTTTTATCCCAAGCTTCCATTAGGTGGTAGCATAGCTCACTCATTTTTTTTTTTTTACTCTCATTGTGTGCTTGTGTGGGTACGTCTGTGGATTTTTTGGAAAATGTTTTATCATTGAGCTTTAAACTAAACTACCTATTTTGGATAGCTTTATCCAAAATATTTTAGCCTGTCAGTGAAATACTCGTCAGCAGACAGGTTCAACAGATAACTCCCACAGTGACACTACAACAGTCTCAGACTTTTGGAATATTTTCAACCCCAATGTTTTGCTTTCTTGCCTTTACCTTTGCCTGATATATTACAGTGGTGTTATGCACTAACCTGAGTAATATTGCTTGTTTTATGATGCAACTCAGTTTGACAAACCCTCTTAAGTGAAAACTGATGGTGAAGGCTAACAGTGACTGGTACACCACACTCTCAAACACTCAGAAACCAGGTTGGGTCTTTGGCAAGACTCCAAAGAGGTAGTGACAGATGTGCTCAGCAAGATCTCCCTGCACTCACACATCCCTCCTCCCTCTCTTCACACTCTGGGTGACCCTAACATGAGTCTGAAGTCTCTCTGTGAGTGTGTTGCCTTAGCAACAGGCCATAGCATATGAGTGTGCAACAAAATTGTGCATTGCATTTCTGATCCTGCTGAAAAGTGTTAGATTGTCTTTTTCTTTTCTTTTAGTCCCACTTTTATCAACTGAAACTTGATATGACACTTGAAAGAGATGCTGAATCAGCATCACTCAAAATGTACTGTGAGGGTCCTAAAAATATATATTGTCATGTTTTTGCCAGCCAGTTTTCTGACTCATGCAGAATCAAATGTAGGACATGGATATACATGTAAAAAGTCTTTTACGTTTAAATAAATGGAATGTTTAATAACCTACATGGTGCAGTATACCATATGTTTTCCTCTCCAGTTTGAAGATCATTTGAACACTAAAAAACATTTATCTGCTTGTGCACCCTACCCTCATCTATGGTCATGAGCTTTGGGTCATGACTGAAAGAATGAGTTCAAGGATACAAGCGGTCAAAATGAGTTTCTTCCTTGGGTTTCTGGGCTCTTGCCTTAGAGACAGGCTGAGAAGCTCAATCATCCAGGAGGGACTCAGAGTAGATCTGCTGCTCCTTCACGTCGACAGGAGCCAGTTGAGGTGGAGGAACAACTTTCTACAGGACAGCAGTTTATTCACTGTCACCGGTGGCCTCTGTCACTAAAAACTACAGAAGGTAGGTGAAACTGGATGTGCCATGTTCAGAACCTGGACAGTTTCGTGACTGGACTTATTGCTGGACTCTGAATCTCCCTAAGCACTCAGAGTCATACAATCTTTTACAAAGGCTTTGTGGAAACAGTCTGCATCCCTAGGAACTGGATTTTCTGTATCATTATGACAGCAAAATTTATTGGAATACATAATCACAGAGCGAGGACTCAATACTTTTGCTAACAAAAAAAAAGTGACATATTCGTGGATTAAGAAATGTTGATATTACCATATGTAAAGCTGTCAAGGCATTTTGAATAGCCTTCATAGAAGTAATGAAATGTGCTGGAAGTATCAGATTTAGGGAGTTTGTGTTCACTATGCTTCTATGCGCTATTTGTACATCAAAACAGATGCACAGAAAATACTAGAACGTCCACAGAGATTTCTCCTTCATTTAGAAAATTGGCACACATCACCAAACACATGCAAAGAAATGGAGAAGCAGCAAATTAGAGATGCATTCTGTGCAGCAGCTGTTCTGTCTGCACACACTCTCTGATCTACGTACATTTTCTTTCCACAAGAGCTTCTCCTGGTATGTTTGTCAGATTGCGTGTCAGGGAGTGGACGGAAAATGAGACTGGACTGACCACCTGCTCAATCACAAGAGTGCAGATGTACACACATGGTTTGGTTATCCAATAAGCCTGTTTACATGGCTGCATCGGGAGGATTTGCTAATCACACACACAGCCAGAAACATCCAACTCTACTCTGGCACACATACAAAAAATTATGAATATTTACTAGTGAATTCATAACTAGTAAATATGAATTCACTATACCGAGTTGAATTCATAGTCATACACCGAGTTGTAATATTTATAAATCTAGGGAAATATCTTATGTTGCTGCAACGTGTAGTTTTAATACATCAGTGTAGAAACTAACTTCTTAAAAAAAAAAATACCCTTGAAACTCAAATCCCAAAATCTTACTATGGATGTTGAGAACATGCACTGTCCTGGCAGGCAAAACATTGCTTCGCCATGGTGACAAACATTGGACAAATGGTAGCATAGCAGAAAGGTTAAGTTTCTTTTTCTGTTGTTAACAGTCAGGGCTGCTTTGACCACTTTTCTCCAACGGAGATGGAATCCACAGATTTCAGCACAAACCCAGAATACTGGGAACTTTATGTTTTGGGACTTGCATGTCCTGATTTTGGACCAGGCTTGGGAAATAACTGCAGACTTTAGTGAAAGGACTTGAGACTTATTTTCCAGTTAAACACTATAGATATAGTGAAATCTGTATCTCCGCCCATTTGTACAAAGGTAAAACCTGGCTGCTTTGTTGTGTAAGTTCCATCCACAGGATTCATTTTTCAAAATATATTTTATTACACTGTTGAATCCAGAAGTTAGCATACACAAATACAATAAAAATTATGTGTATATATTTTTTACCCAATGCAGTAAAAGTGAAATCAGTTTCAGAGAACTTTGAAAGTAATGTTTTTATTGTGTATCTGAGGAAAGGAAAGGGATGAAAAATCAACCTATTCAAAATTCTTAAACTCTTCATTTCTGTCAGATGAACAGAATATATTCAGTGCCTGCAGATAACAGGATTCTAAGTCTGACCGCATGGTGCTGTGTGGGTGGACAGCAGCCAGCTGATGTGTTTGTGCATGTGTGCCTCCGGCAGACAGCGGGAATTTGTCAGCCCAGTGATGAATGGAGACATACTAAACCCTGTGGATGAGCCACACAGTGCGGCTCACCCACACTGTGGGGTTCACCTGCCTTTGGGCAAATTTGAATGCTTAAGTGGGGGTTCTTTCCCACCACCAGGTTGGGACTACTTCTTTATGGTTCTTCATTCAAAGCCCTCAAACTCCAGCGCATACAAAACTCTGCAGCTCACCCACTCCTCTGATCACACGACCTCCGCTCTCCAGAAGCTCTGTTGACTCCGTGTCACTCAGCACATCCATTTCATAGTCCTCCTTCTTACCCACAAAGTCCTCCATAATCGTCACCCTAAGCTCCTCTGATGCCAAACTCCTGTCTCCTCCACCACTCAGGAGCCAACACCACAGCTGGTGACAGAGCCTTCTCCATGACTGCTCCCACACTCTGGAATCGTCTCCCCAAACACACCTGTGACTGTACAGACCTATCTACATTCAAATTACACATCAAAACAGTTATGCTTATCCTGTGTTTTTAATGTCAAGTGCTTTGTATTGAAGTATTTTTGTTTTTACTGTTTTTTTGTGTGTTTGTGCTTAATGTTTTTTTGTTTCATCCTTGTCTTTGAATTTTAGAAAAGTATTGAAGAAATAAAATGTTTTATTTATTCAGGTTTATGGATCTTACACCTAGTCTGGTGTGAAGTAGGTCTTATGAACTGCTTTTCCATTAATCATAGACTTGTGTAAACTGAAATTACAAAAATTTATTTGCTTAATGGAATCATGCTGATTTTGAAAAATCATACGTTTTTGGATAAAAAATTTTAACGCTAAGGTGAGGTGGTTTTTCGGCCACATCCAAATTTATGTACTTCGCAAAACTGCAAAGGAAACACTTTTTTCACATCGAAGAGTCACGTGATCAACAGCCAGTTGTTACTACTGGGGAAATCAACAGTGGAGACCGTAAGACGTACTAGGAGGGTAACAGTTTGATTTTGTTTTTTTTTGTGCAGCTGACTCCACTAGCTCTCTCACAGCTTCACAGTTTGTAAAAAGTTGTGTGTCATTCCACCGTGTTGAATCCATTACTCTTCTGTAAAATTCACTAACCACAGTGATTAATGATCGTAGCTGCTCCCAAGTAGGCTGGGAGCTGGAGTCTCTACAACATCTGAATAAAATGCACAGGTCCCTTCTGATTGGCTGGTAGGTGAAGAACGTTAGTGCCCTGAACGAATGGCGCTAAAGCAACAGATGTAGCTGCTTACATCCATTGCTGTCATAATTTTTATTAAGCTTATTTATCTGCAATTTTAACTTAGTTTCTTATTTAATGAAAACACCACAGTTACAAAATTTAGTTTTTTCAACACTTTTGTTATGGAGACACAGGTATAGACTCTCACTTTTGTCCTATTTCTGTCCCAAGCAAACCTCTCTGTCCTCTGATATAGTAGTTTGATTCACCCCAGTGAGTCAACGTCAAAGATATTGAAACCATTTTAGACTATGGGTCAAGATGAAACATTCTTTTTATACTGGGTATATTGGATATGTTTTGCCAATGTGACAAAACATTCTAAGTTACTTTACTAGAACAGAACTCTGTTGTGGTCAGTAATAATGATGGTGGAATGAAATATCAATTTTTCCACACTTCTCCTTCTCACATTCAAAGGTCACTTGTTTGGGGTTTGCTTGATCAACTCTTAGCTCCTAACATTTTGAATCACAAAAGGCAACAAATTGTGAAGGCCACTGCAGGCACAGATAAGAAAGCAAAGGTCAGCTGTGTATGCACACATAGCGCCATGTACACAAAACATACACACCATGCGGACTTTGGTTTTTAAAGTACACTCTGGATGATATTCCTCCATAGCAACATAGAGATGCAAAGAACTCTTTGGAAATTACATGATATTCAGTGACTTCAAACAAAAAGAACAAGAAATGTCTGGGTACTTTATGTCTAAAACTCATTTCACATCATATATCAGAAAACAACATGCAGCTACATGTACACCATTATGGAGCAATTGATCTTTTCACATCACATATTTGCAGATTCTGGCACATGAAGATTGTGGTCAACAGAATAAAAGGCTTAAACTCGCAGTCCTCACCAGTGACCTAACTTCAGGTCATGAATCTCATATAAGCTGTCCAAATGTATCCAGGGCTTTAAACTCATAGTTGCTGTTCACCACTCTCAGCATTGTATTATCTGCATAAAAATTAACCTTTTTCTCAGATCAGATGTACACAGGAGGATCAAAGAATGTCTTCATTTTCTGCACATCTACAGCCTGAATGTCTGCAGACTTTGCTTTGCATAATGCTACAGTTAATCATGCAACATACAATTGTATGATCTTTCCTGAACAGCGGATCTTTGCTGCAGATTCCACACCCGTCTTCAATCATTCCATCATCTGCAAGGGATTTAGGAAGCTGTTGGATTATCTGTCTTTGCCTGACACTCAACTTTTTCTGATCGAAAAAGTTCTCTGAGAATTTACCTTTTTGCTGTTTGATCGACTTCTTGACTACTTTTTATCCTGCTTCATGTTCTTGTCTCATGTTTTCCTCTTCGCCTCCAGGTTGAAGTTGTTCCTTGGGCTTCCACACCACCTCTGGGTCCGATTTCCACACGCTCTGCGGTCATCCACCACAGCTCCAGCATCCACACCCTTCATCAGTCTGCCTGCTTTCCAACAACCTCTGTATCAAAAACAAAACCTGCTCTCCAAAAGCCAAAACTGTCAACATATGGATTTTATGGTCACTTATATGTAACTTTATATGTGGTTTTCATTCTTGTTTCTATAATATGAATGAAACATAACAAGCTCATGTTACCAATCTATCAGTGATCAAACTATTGAAATGACATTTGAATACTTTGAATCCATGACTTCCCCAGCTCCATTTATCAACGTTTTTTGTATTCACATGTACCTTATATGTAGTCGCTGTACAGTGACTTTACTTCAGTCCTCACAGTCTTTGATAAATGTTTGGGTTTTACCACAGCAGAGTGCATTGTCAGTGTACTGTACAGTAAAAACAAATATATGCCATACATTTTATGTTGGTTTAAAAAGAAAATATAAAATCCACTTCAAGGTTTTGTTACACTGCAGGCTGCCTTCCAACAGTGTTAAACAAGCTCAGTTTATATTTACAGCTAAATTATTTATGACAGTGCTGACTATATTTGTCACCCTTTCATGACTTTAATGATGTCGAGTTATACAATAAATATAAAACTGTCAGCGGACTACCTTGGTGAAAACTGATAACCAACATAATTCATATAAATGGCTGCAGGATGTGTGCGCTTTACCTCCAACAGCCACCCCCAACATACACGAGCAACACACACACTCAGTCTGAGTTATGCACTGGGTCAGGTGTTATGGAGAGAAATGTCAAGAATCTCTTTACCCAACCTCACAGTGACCCCAGTAAAGGTCAACACAAGTCAATGAAACCTGAGTCCCAGGAGCCAAACTATCTCTCTAACCCCTCACACACACATACTTGCCCAGATGGAGACTGGTGGTGATGATGTCAGGACAGGGTGTCAACCTTAAACTGTGAAAGAGAACAGGCAGCCTGAGAACAAACCTTTGTGATATATCAGAAAATATATGGTCATTTCTAAACCTGTTTTGACTGGTTTCCTAGATAAAATAGTTTGTGTGATGGTGGTAGAAAAGAACAAGACATGAAAGTAAATTTTAAGTACCTCAATGTAAAATGTTGTGAAGTTAGTTGATATAAGCTAATAAACAAGACAAAAAAACCATAAAGTAATCAAAAGTAACACTGAAATGAACTGAAACATTAAATTTAATATAAAATGCTCACATATTTAATCAGCAGCTTTTCTTTGATGTTGTTTAACACTTTGTTCAGGTTCACTTTTCTGAAAATGAGATGGGTAACAGTATTTAACAAGCATAAAGGTGATCAAATCGAGAGAGAACATGTTAATGTTCTAACAACACTGACATGTCAGAAGGGGAAAAGTCATGAGTGAGAACAATGCAGCAAAGTTCTTGTTTTCGACTGACAGGCCAGTGGAGGCGTCATGCTGTCTTGTTGAAATCTGATCCAACAGTTTGGTTTTCTGCAGAATGTACCAAAAAAATCTCATCTTGTTAAAATGACCAAAACTCTTATCGCAGTAGGTCAGGGTGAAAAAATGTTTCTTGGTTGACCCCGAAACCTTTCTTATCTTTCCACTCTGCATTTCACTATGTTCTCTGATTGTAAGTTTAGAATATTTGTTTGAAGGGATGAAACAAGTAATTTTTTAAAGGAGAACACATATGTAATACCTTAAAACCTTGATTGTAAAGCAGTATTTTCAGTATTGTGCTATTTGATGTTTCTGAATTTATTTTTAGTAGCCCAACATTAGGCTCATATTGAAACTTGCAAAGTTATTACTTTGCTCTTTATGTAGTACACTCAACTGTACTTTCAAAACACATACATATGATATTAATGGTGATATTAATGGCATATACAATGGAATTTCATTTTCATTCAGTTTAATGTTCAACAAGAAACAACAAAGAATCCACAGCCTGTCATCGCATCAAGCACATGAATACATGTAACAGTCAATTACCATTAGTCAATTGATATGATCAATCAACATTAGATCAACTCATTAATCAATAACTTGCATTCCTCTGCATTGCACTACTTTCTGATTGAGCATTATCCATTTGCCCCTTTTTCATTTGTTGAACATGAGAAGTACTGAACTGGAACTACACTGTTTCTGAATAAAGATTCATCCATTGTCCATAGACATCTGTAAAAAAAATGCCCTTCTTGGTTCTGGTACCTATCAAACCTGGTCCACTGCTGCCCTCCATAGAGCGCCAAATAACAGAAAGCTAAATGAAAGCAACAGTAACCTTAGTCTCACACTGGATTGTTGAAAACAGTGATGTAAACTCATTGATAATGTGCCCTACCTCACCATAAATGCCTAATATTTATGGTGAGGTGGGGCACATTAAGGTAAGAGCCATGTCAAAAACAGCCATAAAAGGAGGATGGACTCAAGTAAAACCTTGCAATTATTCAACAACCCCTTATCCACAGTGAGAAAAATGGGAAGCTATATATATTTTACAACAAATAGAGGTTACCAACTGAACTATTCCATAAAGACTGGAACTGACACAAATGGAACACAAAATAAAGGTTTCTGTGGTGACTCACAAACAGCGGATGGAAAAACAGTGAACTGGCAACCTCAACCTGACCCTGCAACAATAAGGATGCAGACAAATACAAGAAAATCTGTCTCTCTTGTCCAATGGAGTCATAAAATTGGAATGAACAACTTAAAACCGACCCTATAATTCACCCAGCGATAAAAAATATAACTACTGGGTGAGAGGAAATAAGTGACTCATGTCAGCAGTGTCATAAAAGTCTTTATGCCTTGCAACCTCTTTCATATTGTTCTGGGTTCTAGCGGGGAAGGTCTCTGAGGGGTTTGTCAAACCAAACCATTTCTTACCAGTCAGAAATGGTTGCCATGACCTCTTTGTCTGGCCTCTCAGAAACACCAACGGGAAAGTTCTGCTTCTCCCACATCCCAAACGTTGTCTGAAAGAGTCATGACCAAAGGATTATAAAATTTACTCTGCATTCCTCATAATACAGTTATCACAGTAGAAGCCATACATCAATTTACCTAGAATTATAGTATGAAAGCTCAGTGAAATAACTGGTCAATCAGTGTATCAGTGTATTTCACATATTTTGTTGTTTCGGTATCAATTAAATGCAGATTTAAGGAATATTTTTCTTTAACTATACTTACTGTATATTGTACCTTAAATTGGTTTGGTTTAATTTTGTTATACAATTCTGTATCGTAAAAATAATTGGGAGATATGATATAGGAACACAAAATGAACTAGAACTGCACCAAGTTCTCAGCTGGTTCTTCACAGCAGATACAGCAGGTATATGAGGTCTTGGAACCGGGACAACCTGCAGTTCCATGATCCACTTTGCAGTCATCTGATCTGATCTGTGGCCAAATGTCTTGGACACTCGGGTGAATAGCAGTGCAGAACTGCCCACTGACCACTACCTGGTGGTGAGTTGACTCTGGTGGTGGATGCCGGTCAGACCTGCCAGGCCCAAACGTTTTATGAGGGTCTGCTGGGTACGACTGGCAGAGAGATATGGAGTTTTCCTTCCTGGAGGTGGGATGAAGGTGATTTTGTTGACAGGAAATCCTTTCATAGCATCATCTCGCAGGTAAGTGAGTTACACTTACCTGACACTTATATTCAGGACTTACATGCTGCCAACTACAAACACTTAATATGTGCCTTAACAAATCATGTTGCTTCCGATGGTCTGTGATGCTGATTGCATCTTCAGCAACATGAAGACAAAATAGCCTGGCACTGTCCATGACTCCTGGATGATTCTGGCATCTACAATTAACCAGCGACTATTAAATGATGATGTCAATTCACCCAACTATGGCTGGTTTGAGGAGCAAAATGTTTTGTTATTGCTGCTTTTGCTTTGAAGATATAGATGATGATCTCTGATAACCTCTGGAAGCTTTTTAAATATCTTTACAATGATAGCAACGCAGCAACATTTTTTTCCTGCACCAGCCAGGAAACGGAGCACAAACATTTGACACCCATTTTGTAAGATTTGAATAAGGTGTAGGGGCCAACTTCATTCAGATGGTAAGGATGTACGTTAATGTGGCAGACAAGCCTGAACATCTATGACTGTTTGTCTCTGCTGGTGTGATGTATCCTCTGACCTCATGTCCTCTGTGCCCTCCCCACACACACTCAGGGGTCTGCTTGCTCTGTTGATCTGAGATAAACAAACTATTGTGCTTCATTCTTTCAGCACCATCTCTCGCTCTCTTTCTGGGTGTGTGTATGCATGCGTGTATGCGTGGGTGTGAAGGTGCATGTGTGTGATTTCAAACAAAACTTTGCCCTCCACAAGAACCCTCAAGCATATTTAATGTTGGATCAGTTCTGAAATCCATATACTCATTCATTTTCTTCTGCCAATCCAAGATCAGGTCACTGGGGTAACAGACCTACGACTGACACGCCTCAGAAACACACCAACGCTTTTTCTGGGGTATCGCAAGCTTGTCCCAGTCCGGAAGGCATACATAGTCTGTCTCTGACAACCGTAACAGGAAAGAAGGTTTTTACCCTCCACAATCTGTTTTTAAGTACAATCAAGTGATTTCATGACATAAGCTACACAGACTCTAGAGGAGCCATCCCCTTACAAGACAAGGGTTTATAAAAGAATGTGTAACTATTAGATTATGTGACAAGAAATAAAGAATTTTACATTAGGTTAAGAAACGTTTACGTTAGGTTAAGAAACTTTAAATGCTAGTGGTGTGTTAAGATAAATCCATTTACCAACATCATGTAACATTTGTTTGTACTTTATTTCTTGCGTTTTACTTCATGGGTTTTAAAACATGTTTCAGTTCTTCACTTCAAGCACATGATGAGCTGGAATGTCTGACCTGATAACGTTCTGCACACTGTTCTCTGCCTGACCTCTGACCTCAAAAGGGCGGCTCGCTGACAAGGACATTTTTTAAAACTGCAGAAAGGCTTACGTTGGGTTTTAACATTTTTTTCTCATTACTAATTTTTGTCAGTGTTGTAAAACATTGAAAAACATTTGCTGATGTTAACAAGTAGTTTTGTAAAATGATTGGTAACTCTGGCATATCTCTTTTAGTACTTTAAACTTTAAATTGTAGTTGTGTGTTATTTGCAGCAGCAATTTTTCAATAGGAAACTACCTGTTGAATGGTACTGTATGTAAAGCAGAATGGAATGCTAAAGATTGGTTTCGGTCTCATTCTTTTTATCTTTTTCTCTCAGTCTTGAGGTCGATCTTGGATTGTTTTATCTCGGTTTTGGTCTCATTCGACAAACTGGGTCAAGACCGGTTTGAGATGTGTGGTTTTTGTCAAGATTACAAAAACAAATCCCCCTTCTTGTCTTCACTTGCAGAAGTACTACAGTTTTGCTAATGATGAAATTGTGGTGCATGTGATACCAGATGGTGTTTGGTCCTTAGATTTAAGGACCAAACACATCATTTGTATTCACAGTCTAGCGTTTTGCTGAGCAAACACCTGCAACCTGACTGCAGAAAATGATCACATTTGATTTTGAAAAACTTTAAGCATTTGAAGAAAGGAAAGGGGAAATTAAAAGCATGTAATGCTCTGACCATCTGGGAGTGATCAGACATGAAGTCTGCGCTCCAATACCAAAGATACGTAGAAACAGACGGTGA
Organism: Poeciliopsis turrubarensis; assembly: GCA_010277015.1. Lineage (NCBI taxonomy): Eukaryota > Metazoa > Chordata > Actinopteri > Cyprinodontiformes > Poeciliidae > Poeciliopsis > Poeciliopsis turrubarensis. Next base: position 3,192,632 of record VMRN01000049.1, read on the forward strand.
CTATTTTGAGCTTTTATCATCAACAACATATTATTCGGGTTGACAAAAGACTTAGGGGGACCAAGCACCACCTTCCGCGTCTAGCTCCTCCTTGGAGCTGCAGTTTCCAAGTCAAGCCAATTTTTGCATAGTGGAGCCCCCACCCTACCTCCCCCCACTGCAATTCCCCCTCTAGGCTCCTTCAAACTAGCAGCACCAACAATGCTCAAACACCTGGTGGAAATGTGCACATGCAAAACTCATTATTATAATTACTCTTCTTATTATTATTTTCATTATTATTATTGTTATTACTGTTATTATTATTGTTATTGTTGTTATTATTATTATATGTTTCTCAGTTCAGTGTTGATGAACGTTTGCAAATGCTTAGCAGAGGAAAGAGCAGGAGTTTCTTAAAGAGACAGAGGCCCAATTTCAAGGCATTAAATTGCAAAGTCAAATTTCTTTTCAGTCATGTTTGATATATACACTGATTGAAGTTTAATGAGTGAGTAAACATCATTTATATTAAGTAAGCAGTAATAAAGGAAGTAGTACCACGAACAAAAAAATGAACTTCATAAGTTAAATTAAATAAACCAATTTTCTTGATGGAGTCCTTGTCCTTTTCTTCCTTTACCACTTCTTTTTTTCATTAGGGTTTTATTGACTCCAGTGGTCTTTATATAAGAGTAATCAGACAGGAAAGTGGGTAACGAGAGAGGAGGAAGACGTGTGGGAAAGGTCATCAGGCTGATCCTGAAACCTGTGTCAGGCGCATTGAGGACTGAGGCTTCCATATTAGGGTTGTGCTTTATCCCTGTGCCACCATGACACCCCTCTTTCCCACTTCACAGAATTTCTAATTACATCAAATATTTGAAATACATAAAGTACTCTAAAAATATTCTGTCTGATAAAACATACAATGAAGATGAATTCCCTCTCACTCTTAGCCATCACTGTCATTCGCAGGTGTGTCTTGTGCATCAGATTTTCAAGAATACCAGGAACATAATATAAATATTCTGTCCTGGGACGTTTGCATGTAGAAAAATGTTTTAATTAATTGCATTGATGCCTCCCCTCAACCCAAAAATATCAGTTGATAAGCTTAAGGTAAAATGATACATGGAGACTTCTGATGTTCTGTTATGTAAATGAGCTCTTATTGATGGGAACGCCAGGATTATCTCTTTATCATGAGTCAGATGAGATAAATCACTGGCTCAAGAAAAAAAAGAAAACCTTCAAGCAAAGCATTTGTACTTTGATGGATGGAAGCAGTATTGAGCAAAAGCACTTGAAAAAAACGTACAATTATCAAAAACTTACTTTTTCTAAATTAATACAACTCAATAGAATTAGTTTTTCTACTACAAATTCCAAGTAACTTACTGAAAGTGAGTGTTAATAGTAATTTTCTGAAAACTGATTTAAGTCAGTTTACTATTTCCATTGAAACACAATTTTGCATTCACAGTGGAGAAAGTATAATTTTACTTGAATCTGAAATGGTTTAATCTTAAAGTAATTTTGAAAGACTTAACAAATGCTAGTGTTTGTGTATGTCACTGTGTGTATTTTGGAGAGAGAGAGGGTGATGAGGTGACGATTGAGCTCGCCACCCAGGTTTCAGGACAGGCATCCTTGGATCATGAGGATATGAAGAGGAGCAGGAGGTAGAGTCTGTTTACGTGTTTAGATATCCTAGAGGGTCTCTAAAGGTCACCAGATGCATATTCCAACCAGAAAACGCCAGCTGGGATTCAAACCACGTCCTTTCTGCTCCAAGCCCGCAGTACCGGATAACTACTTATCCTTTTTATGTACATCTGTTGTCTATCCCTTCTTTTTTCTGCATGACACTGGGCAGATACTTTGCAGGGTAACACAGATACTCCACAAGCTCCCTTTTAAGTACAAATTAATAAGGACAATTAGTTCAACATACACGGTGAAACCTAATAGGACATCTTAATAACAAAAATAAGTTGAAATAAGTTATTTTCAGAAAACGTTGAGGTAACTCATATCTAACAATTAATTACACTGAGAAATGAATTTTTGAAGTAATAACTCAGTTGTTTCAAGTGCAGCACAAACTTCAAGATATGATTAATAATTCAACTTTCTTACACTGACTCATTTTTGGTTAAGTTCACTTTACGCCTAAAATGTAAATCCCAACTGGATTACTTATGGATCATTTCTGCCTATCATTTTTTCACAAGATTGTCTTTACTTTTTGTTTATCAATCAAAATGTGCTGAACAAGTAAAATTAAAAATTCATCCAAATAAATTTTTTTATGAACTGCTACAGAAATCGAGTTAATGTTCAATAAACAAGCAGAAAAAACACCTATAGGCTACCCTAAGTTGTTGGAATATAAATATAGTAACATACTTCACATAAATCTGCAAAATAATGGCTAAGCCCTATTTTAGGGGTTGTAGTGTCTGTGTTGTTTTTCATTGCTTGTTTTCCATTCCCAGCTTGTCAGGGTTTGGCCATGGAACCTTCCAGGTGAAAGTGAAAGCATATTTGACCCATTGACCCATTCTGTGCTTGTAAACAAAGATGGACGCACTTTGTGGCAATGAAAGTATGGCTGTTAGACAGTTGTAAATCTATGCTACTGCTTTACCTGCAAAAGACTGTGAAACCGACTTTAAAAAATTACCTTCAACAAGAGGCAATCGGTTTCCAGATCCATGGGCAGTTACTGAATGGATGGATTGAAACACAGAAAGACAGAGAGAAAGAGAAATATTATGTAGAGACAGATCTGGGATGAAAAGATGCTTGAAACGTTCAATTTTTGCTGCATAAACAATGCATCAAACTGCACCATGTCAAATACTTTCTTTACCTACAGTCAGGCAGAGTTGCTGCACACAGCCGCCAAAAGATCTGCAAAACCTGTCCCAACATTAGACCATGCAGGGCTGGTCTAATGTTGAATGAGGCTTTGAGCAGAATTTGCCTTGGGGCCCCTCTTACTGGTAAGAACATCAGCACCACTAACAGCCTTTCACCTGTATTTAAATCATTAAATCAAATTTAATGGTATTAACATTCTCAATGAACAAATGTTCATTGAGAATGAATATCTGTGGTCTGTGCTAAAATGTTAGCATTCATGGAGTCCCTCAAGGCCTGGGAGGCCTTAAGCAGCTGCTTTGTTCATTTATGCCTTGGGCCAGTTCTAAATGTGAGTCAGTACAGCTTTCACACACTAACATTTCTTGTTTTGAAAACTATTTTTTTTTTAGCTGTTTGCATAAATTCTTTGAGTAAGCTTATTTAATTTTAGTGTAGAATAATAGAAATTCTACTTCGGGTTAAGTTGCACTCAAATTGTGGGTTAGCTAATCAACCCTGTGACCCAGAAAACGTTGCAATTCTACACTTTATTATTTCTAATTGCTTATAAAAGCAAAAGAAAGAATCCACCATCAAAGGATTGACAGAAGAGATTTATTTGAGGTAGTTTTACGTAGAAAAACAGGACATGATTGGAAGTCTGCTTAAGGCAATAATACTAATAAAACTGCTCTCACCTAAAAAAATAATAATAATAAAAAAATCAGTACATTAAAATATTATGTTTACATTAGATATTTCTGCTTTCTAAGGCCAACAATGTTCCACATGGGCAAAGCTGCGCACAGATGTGAATTGAACATTTAAAGAGTTCATTCTGAGTATTCTCAGGTTGTGAAGGATTTTCATCAGATCAAAACATTTTGCTGAATTGAGAACACATCTTTGCACATCGTCACTGAAATCTTTAGGGTTTGTCTCAATTCTGGAAAGCTAAGAATTAAAAAATACTGTTTACATTTGCAGATATTTTAAAACATGTCACCCTTTTGTCACTATTGTGACGTTTTGGATACCTGGACAAACACATGGGGGTGAGCTAGATCTATTGTATTGTTGTTGTTTTGCTATTAATAAAAATCAAGTGATGAAAAAAATCATAAAAGCAGCTTTCACGTCACAAATGTATTGATTAATGTAAAACTGTTTGGCAAAAATGGAATAAAATAAGATGCGCAGAATCCAAGAGAGTATGTGTTGTGCATAAACAACTGATGGAGGAAGTGAGCAAAAATAATTCAAAAAAAAAACAAAACAAAACAAAAAAAACAGAGGTTGTTCAGTAATGCCCTCGAATGTGCAAGTGTGGAGAACGGAAATGTATTTCTGGATCACAGTAATAAAAAGTGTTGGTCTCCAGTGACGCTCAGTCTACGCCTCGGAGCTCGGCGACGCTCCCGGGGAGGTGGATACAGAAGAGTGGTCCGTGTCCTCCAGGTCCTTCACAAACCCGCCGTGGGTCTCAGAGGAGTAGGCGCGCGCAGCAGTGCCCGCTCCTTCCCGCTCGCGTTTCTTCTGCTTCATCCGTCTGTTCTGGAACCAGATCTTCACCTGGGTCTCGTTCAGTTCCAGGGTGGCTGCGATTTCCACGCGCCGCGCCCGCGTCAGGTACTTGCTGAAGTGGAACTCCTTCTCCAGCTCCGTCAGCTGCCGCGTGCTGAAGTTGGTTCGCATGGCGTTGTTGTGAACTCCAGTGAGACCAAAGTCCGACACTTTGACTGAGAACAAGGGAACAATATGTCACATTTTTAATTGGCTTACTTTATTTGATGAATATTAATTTAAATAGCATGTATAAAAAAATTAAATAATTTATCCATTTGCATAAACACTCGCTCTCTCGTGTCTGATTTGAGTCATTTCATAATTCTATTCAAATGAGTCAACATTTAATGAATATCTGGTTGGACTTCCAACATTTGCCTGAATTAATCTGGATTTAATTTTCGGGGATTTTTATCCTGATTCCAAGTTGTATGAAAAGTATAGACATGTAATTAAAAAGCCAGAACAGCCGGACATGGGGAGCTGAGCCGCTGAGGCAGGACACTTTGTTTAAACAGATAACAGCAGGACTTCCTGTGGAGAAATAACCCGTCTGGTAGATCAATTTGAAAGAGGGAGAGAGAGAAAAAAAAAGAGAGAGAGAAAGAGCAGCAGAGTGATCAGATGTCGGGCCAACGCCGTGTTACCTTTATTCTTCCTAAAAATAATCCTCTCAAAACCTATCTATCAATCTATCAATCTATCAATCTATCAATCTATCAATCTATCTATCTATCTATCTATCATTTTACCCGCTAAATAAATAAATAAATAAATAAATAAATAAATAAATAAATAAATAAATAAATAAATAAATAAATAAATAACTCACCGCCTGTTTTCGGGGGATTCCTCTTCACCTTCATCCAGTCAAAGGTTTGCCCCTGTCCCGACTGCTGACTGTCCTCATCTTCCCTCACTCGGTCCTGGGATGCCGCCAGTTCTCCATATCCTCCTGCTTGCGGCAGCCCCAGGTAAGCCACTGTTTCCAGACCCCCGCCAATCTGCTGCGGGTACTGAGAGCTGGCAAGAGGGCCCTGCGGCCCGCAGTACGACCCGGAAAGGGTGCTGTAGCTGGGACCGACAGCTGGGGTGGAAGTAGGAAAGGCTGATTGATGGTAGTAAGTGGAGGCCACCGACTCCTCCAGAAAATACTGAGGCTGGACGGAGCTGGGAGGACCCGTGATGGCTACATACTCTGAGTTTGTAACACACGCCTGACCTGCGTAGGCCCCGGATGTGCATCCACTGCCGTTTGTATACTGAGTCAATAATCCGCTCTGAGAGCTTTGGTTCTGGTGATGCTGGAAGCCGTTGTGTGTGTGCTGTTGATGCTCCAGATGATTTATTGGATGCTGCTGATGATGCTGGCCCACTACTCCGGTCTCGTGCGCACCGCCAATGTCCGCTGCGGTGTTTCCGTACACCCCGCCGTCTGCGCTGTAACCGCTGTCACCGCCGGCCCCGGTCACCGGGACAGAGGAGCCGCTGAGGCCCGTGTGGAGGGACCCGGGGGTCACTGAGAGGCCATGGTGCTGATCCAGGGGAAGGTGGTGGTGATGCAGATGATGATGATATCCAGGTTTAGGGGCAGGATAAGATCCGCTGCCTGGTCGGTTACAAATAGAGTATTCCACAAAGGAGTTCATGTTGTCCATGAAGACCCGTAAAGCTGAAAGTTCTCCTTAAGCAAGAACGAGCCAACGAAAGGCGGAAAGAAAAACTATATCTAAAAAAAACGGGGTGGGTGGAGGGGGGAATCAAATCAGACAATGAAAATGTTTTCAAATGTAATCATCATAATAAAGAAAATACACGGAACAGTTTGGAAAAAGAAAGGCCAAATAAATGATCTGAAACCAGCTGAAAAAGCGAAACCATCACACCCCAAACAGCCGAGTCACACATGAATCAAGTCCTCTGGTCTGCTGGGGTTCAGGCCGTTGATGCGTGAACGGAGGGCCCTGCTGTCACTCAACCTGGAGTTTCCTGAAGCTCGTCGGTGCCCGCGCAGAACAACGCGAGAAGACGCGCAAGACTTGAGACGCCTCTTTCCTCGCTTTCCCTCAATTCTGCTCCATTCTGTATTTTTTCCTTCTGCTGCTCTACTTTTCCTCTTCTTCTATTCTCTGTCTTCCTCTCCTTTGTGTTACATGTTTTCCACTTCTTTTCTTCTCTTCTACCTCTGTCGGGGGTCACGTGACATGTCGCCTATGGTGACCAGGGCAGAAGTTGTCAGCTGGCCACACTAGCGAGAGGAACAGTGTAGTGTATGTGTTCGTTGGTGTGTGTGTGTGTGTGTGTGTGTGTGTGTGTGTGTGTGTGTGTGTGTGTGTGTGTGCTCGTGCGTGGCGGGGGAAGTACAGAAGGTCGGGATTCTCAGAAAAAGTGGAGTTTATGTGCGCGCGCGCTGGTTCTGGCGCACACGCCTCATCCATCACTCTGCGTGGCATTAGCACGACAAAGAGGCTTCAATCAAACCGGCCCATCAATCTGATATCAGCGCGGATCTGTCAGAGCAAAGAGAGGGCCGCAGAATAAAAGAGGAGCCCTGAGCTGGTTTGCAGACCTCCTCCCAACAAAATGCTCCCAGAGCAGAACAGAGCAGAGCAGAGCAGAGCAGAACAGAGCAGAGCAGAACAGAGCACATCTGAAAAAGCAAAAGATACAAAGGTACAGGACTCCACCATGCAGAGACAGCCTGAGGGATTCCTCCAAGCTCATGAGTTTCCATTTTTTCTTGACGTGTCTTTTACAGTTACAAAGTGTAATGATTGCGCACCATTTTGATGTATCTGAACTTTCAGTTTAACCCACGTCAAACTGAAAGCATTCCACTTAATTTCTTTCTGAAAACATGTCAGTGGTATGTTTACACGATGGTTCAGAGTCACAGGCAGCAGCAGCACTTACAGGCTTCATGTTGAAACCTCACTGCGGGATGGCATCACTGAACTCACAATATGGTTTTGGCTTGAAGAAAAGTGAGTGGGAAAAAGGGTGGAATTTATATGAAAGTGTCCATGTTTTATGCTAATAAGGTATACGCATAAGATCTATATTTTTGGGGAAATTAAATCTGCTGACAAATATGGACCATGTACAGCTCAGATACAGAATTAGCTTAATTCTTATAAAAAAGGTTGATGTTCTTTTTTCTCTACTATGTGTGAATAACTGCAGTAAAACGGCCAAGATTTGTCATCAGAAGTATGAAGGTTATTTTCACGTTTCATACCCTCCATTAATGAGAACTTTTGAAGAATCTGCATTCAATAAACACTCCATGTGTTACTTTTCATGTTGTTCACGACACTTCCAGCATTATCAACACTGTAATAAATGCTTTAGAATATAGAGAAGGAATTTGGAAAAATAATTTACTTGGCAAAAAAATCTAATTCAACATTTTTACTCATGTGAATGAAAATTTTAAAAATGTAAACCAGTCACTTTTTATTACATGCAGGCCAGTGTTCCCTCACTGTGTGTCACATTAGCCTGCTCACAGCTTTTGAATGTTTATATTCAGTGTTTTATGGTACATGCTCCTCGTGAGAGGAAAGTATTTCTGATCTCAGTTATAGAACTTTCCCAGTCCAATCCTAACGTTCAGTTGTACCAGATCAAAGTGTGAAACGACAGCAGTCAAACAGACACTGAGGTGTTTTCTGATGGGTCAGATTGCATAAAATATTGTAGGAATAATTTATTCCCTTGCTAAATGCATCATGTTATATTTTTAACTGAGTATTTTGCTACAGTGGATCAATAACACCAAGACAACTTTAACTCACCAGCCAGATTTATGCATGAATGTCGAATGTTCATTTTCATTTAGCTCTTGTTTGTTGCACTTTATCTTTAGTTCTTATCAACGTTCATTGCTGTGAAGAATCATTGATCTAGCTTTATCTTATTTCTGCACATTTTCTCTGCAAGATGGAGCAAATGGTTCTGCAGACCCAGAGGTCCATATTGATCTGACAACCCCATCGCAGGGACGCTTAGTGAGTGAGCTTACTTTTCAGCAATTGGTTTGAGCAGCCATAGATTTCTGATGGGTGACAGTGCAGATCCACCAGTGTGAGAGTGTATGCTAATTGAATGAGTGAGCTGATCTATTACAGCAATGAAGTTAAGTTAGACAAGATGCCTTCTGGTAAGTCAAAGCCTGCCAGTGCAGCAAGAAAGGAATCTAAGGCAACAACACATAGTACTGTCTGCGATCCTGAGGCCTGGACCCCTGCCAGAGATCAGTGTGTGTGTATGGGGTTTTCAAAAACTGCTTTATATTAAAGTATTTCAAACTAAAATCTTCCCAAGTTATCTGTTTTGGGCACAGTTGAAAGTGAAAAGGAGAAATGTACAAATATTTTTTATTTTTTTGCAGAGTCATTTACCTTCTAATAGGAAATTTGTTATTACTGTTTGTGTGAGGACCTCTAATGAAGCCTTCATCAATTTCTCTCTTCAAAGGTCCACATGGAGGGCATGACAGCAAACACGCTGCCGTCGTGCCGCTGGGACAAAATTAGGACAAGCGTGTGGGCGAGTGACAAGAAGAGCAGTTAATCATCAGTGTGGTCTGAAAGGAGAGAGGCAGGCTGAGTGGGCAGGAGGGCTGCAGGAACAGACTTGAATAAGAAGAAGAGTAAATGACACACATCTTCCTGAGTGGCGAAGGTACAACAGGACATGGAGGTCATGGGGTCAAACTTTTCAAATTTATGTGGGAATTCCATTTATCTAAGTTTTGATTTTGGTAGTTGAGAATATTTGATGTCTCATAAAGTTATGCCTCTCTGCTGTAAGATTCTAAATCATCAGTGTGTTAACATTTGATGAAGAAATGTGTTTATTCGACAAATGTACCTAAAAGAAAGTTTTTGAGAACATGGTCGGACATATTACAACCTCCAGGATGATTATGAAACATTGGAAATCAACTCCTGACCACTAGGTGAATGAATGGACAGTTGCCATGGTGGAGATTTCATCTTACAAATCCCTGCTGTATGGATTGGAGGACAAAGAGCAAAGACGACAGGAGAAGAAAACCCCAGGAGACATGGTCTGGACTCTGGACTAATATGCCTCAATGAGTATAGACTATACTCTCCACCTAACTTGTGTCATATTGTTACTATAATATGTACAATATACTGAAATAAACGTGAACTACCCTGTACCAACTAGATAGGTTAATGTTTAAATTTGTGTCTGTGTTTTGAAACTGCTCATAAGTGGAAAGTGAATAAAAATATAAATTATCAAAAAACGAAACACATTTATTCCATATGCTCCCATAATCCAACTTATATGTTCCACAGGAGAATCCTCTGAAGTTAAACATGACAACCTGTTTCAGAATGCACTAAAAATAGGACAAATGATTGATCTGGTGGCTGAATCACCACCTTCATTCCAACAAGAAAGTAATTCTGTTGCCTTTGATTACTGGAGTATTGCCTTAATCAGGAAAGAGCATGAAAATCACAGTAGAACCAGTCTTACTTCTTATTAGTGATGCAACAGAGAAAAAGGTGGTTGTTCATGTTGGTACCTTTAAAAATTCTGCTCATTGATTTAATAAACAAAACCCTGAAGCAAATGGCTTGTATTCATATTGAAACTGCACAAGGCAAATAAGATCCAATCCTAAGAATGTGGAAATGTTTTAAATGTTTTCTTGAAATCCAAATGAAAAATAATTTACCCTTAATCCATATTCTGGAAAATTACTGTAGTTTCATAAGAGCCCTATGAGATGGGCCAGACTTTACAGGTTCTGCCTTATGTCAGGTCATGAGTGGTATCTGACTATCTGCTGAGCCTCCAACGCCTCACGCTATCAGTTACACTTTGTGCCTTCTGGGTATGCATATTTGTGAAATCCTGCATTGAACATGGGCCAATATAAACATATGACCAGAAGAAGCAGCAGGCAAGCTAAACTTTGACTAAGTCTCTAATAGCTGCTGCAGAAATTCAGGAAACTGGTAAGTTTCTGTCCTACTGTCTGTCACATTAAAAAATCTGGCTGGCAGGTCAAATAACTTCTAGTATTACTCCAATGTTCCTGGAGAAGACTGAAGAGCTGTATGTGAATATGGTAGGCTTACTGAAAATTCTGAAATATAATACACGGGTGAGAGAGCAACCAACAGCGAAAAAGAGAGAGAGAGGGAGAGAGAGAGAGAGAGAGAGAGAGGGCAAAAGAGAGAGAGCGCTGACATAGCTGCATTAACTCTGAAACATGATCCTTTGATTAGGACGCTCAGCAGCATTTATTGACCATTACTCAGAACATTTACACACATTTGAGCTGAAGAGAAAGACAATGCAGAGAACAATGAAACTGGTCAAATAGGGGAAAAAAGGGTTTTGTTAAACCAGCTTTATAATTTGAGATGTATAAATATGTACATTTATTACAAATGTTTTACCACTTTTTGATGTGGGCGTATCAATGCTTACCTAAAGTAGAGTTGTAGAAGGATGTACACCTTCTAGCCAATTCCACAACAAATCCGTTCCCTATCATTCATAATCGCTGGTTGATATTAGTCAAGGATGATCTCCTTTATTAGTTGTCATGGCAGCAGTGCAGCAAAGTTCTCTGGCTGCCTAATCTTCTATGCTGTGAGAGGTTCTTTGTACACAAACAACTAAAGCAACCCATGTTTGGAGTGTGCGTATTATTAACTGCTTTTCATAATGTATGCATGGCGTGCTCTTTGTTGATTTCCCTTCTGTGTAGTGCTGCTTTAATTACTTGCTTTAAAAGCTCCACAGTATCCAGGACTTAATCCCAGGACTTCTTGTGTATGCAGCACAGTCTGCGTTTTATCAGTGAGGAATCTATCAGTGTACGACACTAAGCAGCAACACCAGTCTCAATGACTAACGTCTGCAAAGCAACAGTCATCATGTCAGGCAACCAACCCTGGAGATGATAGAGAAATGAAGAAGAGAGGAATAGAGCAGCATGACAAAAACAGTCATGCTGCTCAATCAGCATCTAAAATCCCTTTTGGTGAAGCAGCGTCCTTTCTCTTCATAATTTACTCCAAAGTTTTCTTCTTCTTCCTACTCAGTTTTGGCTTGTATTGTGCTGAGTGGAGATTCAACGTCGTCATTAAATTGGTGATGTTGAATTGAACCAATTGAAGAGCTTTAATTTTCACATTTCATCCCGTCAAACTTACATCTGCTTTGACGAATATCCATTTACAGGAGCTTGTAAAAGTATTCATACCAGAGAGCTTTTCCATATTTCATCACATTACAACCACTAATATCAATATATTTCATTTGAATTTAATGTGAAATACCAACACAACGTGTCATACAATTGTTAAGTAGAAAGAAAAACAATAAGAAAATGGTAATAAAAAAATATTATTATTGTTCTACAAATTAAAAATGTAAAAGTACAGAGTGCAAAAATATTCAGCCCCCCTGAGTTTACACTCATATTAGATGGAGAGTTTGTGAACAGCAGTTTTCAGATTTTGCCACAGATTCTGGATTGGTTATAGGTTTGGACTTTGACTTACACATGAATGTGATTTGTTTTAAACCACTCTATTGCATCCTGGTTTATGTTTATGGTGTTTGTCCTGATGGAAGCTGAAGCTCCACCCAGCTCTCCAGTTTTGTCAGACTTCTATGACCTGCTGAAGAGAAGCACCCCAGAGCATGATGCTGCCACCTCCATGTTTAACAGTGGGGATGCTGTGTTCAGAGTGATAAACACATAATGTTTCGCATTCTGGACAAACAGTTTAATTTAGACAAAAGTTGTCTTGTTCCAACCAATTCTACGAATCTCTGAAACTCCTCCAGTTACCATGGACCTCTTGGTTTGTTTACTGATTGATGTTCTTCTTGCCTGATCTGTCAATTTTGTTTGACATCCACTTGTTGGTGATGTAAAACCAACAGGTGGAGATTGAACATAGCTGTGTGGAATGTCCATCATATGGGTTGTTTTCTAATATATCATTGTCTTAAACTTCTTTAATATGAAATAATTAAGTTTTAAGAATACATCTGTAAGGCATTGTAAAAAAAACTAGCTTTCATTTTGTATTGTCAAAATATGAACGTCAATCTCTTTCAAAAGAAAGTACAACCTGTTGTTACTTCTGGGTTTTGTTTTTTCAAAACTCCTCTGGAAAACTTCCATTTGATGCAAGATGCTGCCGCAAAGTTCTTACCCAACTCAGATTGATAGTATTTCAACACATTTCATGCCATGTGCTTCATGCTTCATTTACCTCTGCAAATAATGAAAATAGAAGTTTTCTATGGGGCCAGACCTAGGTGTGTCTTAAAGACGACACACACTTCAGATGTTTTTGTAAGATTGTCTTAGATGACCTAGTTACATACATACCTATCAGAATTTATGAAAGTTGATGGTAAAAGGCTGAGAATTAATATCAATATGTTCACTCTGAACAAACTAATTTTAGAAAAGGCCAACAAGTATTTGAGACCAAAAACTACGAGAATTAACTGTATTGTTTTTTCTTTTCCTTTAACAATGATAAAAAGATAAATAAAAACAAGCAACAAAAGCCTGTCTTCTCTAATGTGGTTTTGTTTGATGGTTTTCATTTGTGTTCTTGATTGCAGGTTGTTACTTGCCATTATCTGACTAGGTTAAAGATGCAGCCCAAATGGAATGTACTAATAACTCAGTATTGATAACAAATGTATGACTTGCAGTCCAATAAAATACGACTTACTTCCACTCAAACCTGAGCCCTGCGTGCTGCCAATTTCAGTCAAAGGCTAATGTCAGGCCATCAGAAGAAAAATGCAAAATCATAGTGAGACAAAGGTTCAAAGGTTCAGTTTGGATTTAGTGAAACACATTTGAAGTTGTTTTTGCCTTTCATTCTCAGTCCCTACTGTTCATTTGGTTTATGAGAGATCATCAGCAGAGCTTTTAAAAATCATTGCAGGCTGCCCTCTGCACTGCTGGTCTAACACAGTGATTGTATTCTTTCTTCTGAATGATGGAAACACATCACTGAAATAAACTACTCCTTCATAGGACTTTAGAACCAGAATTTTAAAGTTCTGGTTTACTTTAAAATTACTTAATAAGCCTTACAAATGAAACAACTGATTTATGGTTATAAAATCTTATAACCATAAATGTTATAATATAAAAATGTTGCATGTGTGGATAAAATCCCTGTTTTAACCACAATACTAACATGCATAAATAACTAACTTGATTATCATGTTTACTATTGAAATGTGGTTTCTCTTCCAACCAGTAGAGGTCGCATACTTTTCAAATGTAGGAGAAGGTTCACCATCACGGGACCCAGAGATGGTGGGAGTTGACCTGTCTGCTCAAAATACCAACTGGTGAGGTGTAGTATAATTTTATTGCATGTCACCTGTATTCATGTAAAATCAGTCTCTTGTGTTAGTATTGCAGATCCTCCAAAGCAGGGGTGTCCAAAGTACTGCTGCTTGTGGCCCTCTGAATAATGTGTGGCACACAGTGATAGAATGGAGCATGCTCAGATTGGTGCAGATTAGCAAGTTTTTTAAGATGTAAGGTGAGATTTTCACAAACAGATAACATCATTGTTAAATACAAAAATGTTAGGTACTAAAATAAATCATTAATAAATAATTAGGTACCAGCATTTATCCTATTTTTGTGTTTTTCTAAAACATACATGGTGCATTGGAAATGCTTCCCTTTTTTTGAGCTGTTCCTGTCAAACACATGGCATATGCATGTTGACCCCTGGTTGACTGCTGTTTGAACTGTGACCCCTGTGTGATCCTCAGCATCTCTATATAAACCTGATCCCTCTCACACACGAGGAGTCTGTAGCGGATTACAAAGATAAATATAAAGGATAGTTCTTCAGGGTGCAAAAAAATCCTGTTAATATTGAAATAACTGATTGCCAGTGAGTTAGCTGCTTACAATTAGATACAGTGAAAGCATATCAGATGAACCCCCAAAGTTCATATGTGCTGGTTATAATGTTTTTTGAGTAGGTACATGTTGGATTAGGACTACAACAATACTATTAATGTATGAATAGGTGTATGACAGTGGAAATTGAGCCTATATGAAAGTATCAATTTTTAATCTGTTTTATACTAAAAAATTGGGCACCAGACAAGAAATATTGTTTACAGGGCAGCTGGATTTGTACTGAGATTAGATTACACTCAGGTGGACGCTGTTTAGTCGTTAGCTCACATCAGGCAACTTCTGAAGGCAACTGGTTGCACTCAGAGAAAGTGTGGTGTGTGCTTTTACACACCACACTTTTCAGTTTTTTATTTGTAAAAAAATGTTTTGAATCGTATAATTTTCTTTCTGCTTAATAATTGTAAACTATTTTGTGTTGGTCTTTCACATTAACCTCCAAAGAAATATACTCATTTTTGTGTTCGTTATGTGACAAAATATGGAAAAATTCAATGTATTCATAAGTATTCATATGAAGTATGAATACTTTTGAAAGTCCCTCTGTATGTACATAGCCAGAGCATAATAAAAATGCTACATTTCTGACAATGGAAGGACAAGGATTTGGACAGAATCAATGGCCAACAGAGAAGAAGAAAAGGAAGAGCTGTGACCGAGTTAGAAGGCAAAAGAGAGGAAGAGGCAGAGAACATGCCAGTTTCCACCACGCCAACATCTGCAGGCAATGGTTTGTCAACCACAACAGAATACTAATGAAGTTCCTCTTACCTGCTCTTCATTCCTGAACACAATTGTGGAATTTTTTTCTCATTATGGAGACCGACTCTATAGAAAGACTGTACTGCAGTCCCTCTGTATGTTCATGTTGCTACTAAAAAGTATTGATAGGAAAACAAAAAGACAAAAATAGTTTGTTTTTCTTTGTGCTCTACTTTCTCTATCAAAATAGTATGGTCAAACATCAATTACAGTAAAGTCATAAATGTGAATCCTGTCCACCATTACAAGTTAAATTTTTTTTAACTTTTCATTGCTTAAAGCTGCAGAATGTAACTTTTTATTTTCATTTGTTACAAATTTCCCTACTGAAAGTAGAAGATGAGAGAGATAATCTGTGAAAAAGTCAAGTCCCCTGCCTCTTCCTTATCCACCAATAGCATTTACAAAAATGTGCTGCTCCCGCTGTGCTTCATGGAGATCTAAAAGCTCTTAAAGGCTTTAAAACTGATCCAGAATTAGCCACATTTTTGCCAGACAAGTATGTTTGATGCAGCACTGTAAGAAAGTTGTAGCCGGATAGTGATTCATTTTAACCTTACCTGCTTACTCGGTATAAATATTGTTTCGATTTTACTTGTTCAAATGTATTTTTTTTGGATCAGAATTAAATGCATTTAGGTTTAGTGAAATGATTTTATTCTGGGCTGTGCCTATCATAAATAAACAGTAAATAAAATATTACAAAATGTTTTCAACATTTGCACTTGTATCAGCTGTTTGTAATCCTGGGTATCAGAAAGTTTTGTGTTTCACCTGATACCCTATTGATTGTTTTATAACACTTAAGCATTGAAACATGTGTTCTACAGAATATGTTTGGTTGCAGATTTATTTCCTCGAGTAAATATTGAAAATGCAGCAGCAATGTGCAGCCTCAGTAGGGGTCACTTGTGTACAGTGAAATGGCAAAAATAATTTAGTGAAAATCATTCAGGTTTTCTGGTACTATGCTTTTTGACTTCATGTCTAAAAGTTCAACAATGCATTGGACATGTATTACGCTCATCAAATAATACATGTACGCCAACAGTGAAACAGTGTGGAAAAAAATGCAACCACTGCAAAAACAATCTACATTTAAAATTTTTAAATGAAGTTCAAACTGTTAATTTTCTAATTAAGGACATGTTGATAGGCCTCTTCACTGAGTGACAGTGACTGGTCCCTGGATACCTGTCAGATTAGTCCTGTTGGTGGAGCTAAAGGAGATTCATGTCGACTCCCTCAAGTTTCAGCCCTGAGACCAAATAACCCACTGAAGATATTTTTCAACATGGAGATGGAAAGTATAGAAAAACTGTACGGTAACTCCTACGACTCTTCAATGTACAGTTTTCCTCAAGCAGATTGTCTCATATTATCATCTCTTTCTGCTTTGCAAAGCTGTCTTTTACTTTCTGTACAACTGTAATATCTTCTCTCAGCAAATTACAGTAAAAGCATAGATGTGAATGTTGCGATTGTTTGATCGAGCAACATTTTAGACACAAGAACTCAAAATGATCATTTGTAATTGGCTATTTGCTGGCTGTGACTATGGGTTCATTGTTTAAGTTGAACTTCTTGGTTGAGTCTGCATTTAAAAGGTCATAGTAAAAAGAGAAGCACACTTACTTTCTTTTTACATGGATAATGTAGTTTTCATGTATAAATGATCTGGTCCTCACTAAGCTCCACCAGTATCTTCAAATTAATCTTAATTTGTACCAAACCACACAGCACAGATTACAGCATGACATGTTCCATAAAGCATAATATGATTAATATAAATAATTGACGGATGTTTGTATTCTTTACATTTAAAATGACAAGAAATGAGGATGGAAGGGAAGTAACTGACAGTTGAACACCATTCAGATACATACATAAATAAATCTTTTTGGCCAAAGATTAGCAATGTTTTTAACATAGTACATTCTTTTTATTTTTAAATCACATTGTTCAAAAACAATCCCACAGCTTTTTTTCCACTGCAATTTGGACGCACTTCCTTATTGGTAATTGAAGTGCATCACTGAACCTGCAGCCTGAAATGTGTGTCAGAAGCCAGAGGGCGTAGCATCAGTGAAGCACACCAGTTTGTGTCTAAGGATAGAGTTTCCTCTTGACACCCAGGAAGATAAAATCCACTGCTCACGTATTTCACCACTGCTGCTAAGTGGGTGATCTATCATGCCTGAGTTACTGTATGCAATCTCACACATGCATGCACACACACACACACACGCACACACACACACACACACACGCACACACACACACACACGCACACACACACACACACACACACATGGATACCACACACATACACTGGTAGAAATCAAAACAATGATGCTGATGCAAAAGATAAAGAAACAATCCACATATTATGGCATGGCAGCAAGCCGACAGGTGGTGACAGCGAGGAGAGAGAGATTATTGGATAATGCACACATACACACACCTAGACACACACGCTCACCCCCGACCACACACGCACGCAATATCAAAACACAGACATAGACACACTCAGAAGGTGAGATATGTCTTCTGGCACAGAGATGTTCTCCACTGTAATCTTTTTGTCTACAAGGTGCATCAGGATGACTGCTTACAAGAGTGAAAGAAAGGTTTACTGTTGTTTGCTCTCAAATGTTTGTCCTGCTTTTGTTAAGCTGATCACATTAAACTTTAACTGCAGTGATTTGATCCTTTCCTCATAGTGGGATAGCAGGTGAGTGAAACAGTCGATCAAATCGTGACGCAAACATGAAATTTGGTACATGTAATCTACACAAATTATATTTTAAGGCACACCACAGGTCACGCCAGAATTCAATAAGACAATCTTTTGTCAGCGACTTTCATGTGACTAAGCACTACCGTCAGATAGTGGAAGAAAAATACAGAAATATTGTACAGTACAGTTTTTATTTATTTATTTAAATATTTTTCACTAACATAATAACTGAAGATAATTTTGCCCATACCAATTGCAAATTGTACTTTAACTAACATGGCATCCAAGATCAATTTGAAAACAAATGTTGTGTTATCTCAGCTATTAATAGAGCTAGACAAATGACTTTTTAATCTACTCAAACAGAGAATTAGATAGGCTTGTCCATTAATCCATCAGTACCAAATGTGAATGGACAAAGTTAAGGAAGAACAAGTTGTAGGAAATGGCCTGATTCATACCATTTATGTCCGTGAGTACAAATACCATTAGTGAAAACCTTTGAGAATCAAAGACCTTGACAGTCTGATTTACAGCCACATTTGGCCAGCTGTTTGCAGCACTTGGGAAAGTTGGCTCTTCAGAAGACATGCCATTCCTCACCAACCTTATGCCATCACCAGTCAGCAGAACTCTCTGCAGCCCAGTCAGCCTCTGGGTTGACTGGTCCCACACACAACCAGCCTGGAAGGCAGCAAGTCTGTCGTCCTGTAGCAGACCTGAGGCTGTAGTGTTCTGGCAAACATGTAAACGCCTGAGTTCATCCACATTAGTAGCAGTGATGTAGTATGACAAACCTCTCCAGTATCCCCTGTTCACTATCTTCCAGTGTAAGAATGTGCTGGCTCAGCTTGGAAAAGACATGGGAGGCCTCTGGGCAAACATCCCATGTCTGCTAAGCAGCTTTCTTTCTCTTGTTGTGTAAGGTTGAAACAGTGCTAAAGCATGTAAAGGCATGAGAGAAAAACAGTCCTCTAGCCTCCTCCTGCCCCATATCATGACACAGGCCATGCACACTGATCCAGAGCAGGGTTTAAATTTGACCAAATCCAGAACTGCTCCAGCGTCAAACTCTGAAGGGCTGGAAAGGCACTCAGTGTTCCCTGGTTTTGTGCTGACATCACTGGATTGCAAGACTGCCCCAGTCCAGTACCAGCAAATGTGAAAATGACTCCATTGGATTTTCTGACCCAAATAACACATGTGCACACCAAACAATATTTTACATATGTTCAGCAGTTGCTCAGATCTGAACAACAACAACTAGATATGATATTTACAGATACCATCTTAAAATCCCAATTATAGAAATATGATAAGGTTCTCATTAACCTGGTTAGCAAGAAACTGATTTTTTCTTAAAACGGGTTTGTTACTTTTTTAAAATGACATCAAAAGCTTGTAATTGATCAGGTTTTTGTTGGTATTGTAACATATTACTTAAAATTTTCAAAAAGTAACAAAAAGAAATAACCTCCTGACATGTCAGACATCGTTTTCCTATTTTTGACTGGAAAATGACCTGCATCTAAAAATAAATCCGCTGAGAGTTTTGGATTTTCATTAAAGGGATGATATTTAATAGTCTTTGATAGACTGTCAAATAGGAGAATCAATGTTTGTTCCCTTTCTGAATCCAATATTTTCTCTCTCACTAACTGCCCACCTGTTTTCAGACCTGAGTGCCTGACTAGACAACCCCCCCAAAAAACACTATTTGATTGGGCCTTAAAAAAGTCACCTGAAAGCCTGGTGAATTTAGTTAGAACAGGCATTCAGTCATTGGTCATCAAAATACAAAAAGTATTCAACAGAAAAGATCAAAAGCATCATAGATCTCTCTTCTTCACACACAAGCAGCATATTACACTCTACATCAGTATAGATGCAACATCTTTGGCCATGTAAGTTTGTAATGAGAAAATATGTGGGGCTGCACGAGTTATTAAACAAAAGGTAAAATAACAAAGTTTTGCGGAGCTATGTTATCCAAAAGTTTAGAACTCCAGAATTACTTGTCATGCTGTCAGGTTCCATTCTTACAGCTTGAGAGACTCATAAGAATATTATTTTTATTTATATTCCTCTTTATTGAATGCTTTTATGTCACTAATTTAATGCTGTGCCCTTTCCATTGTTTGCATTTTCATTATAGTTTTCAAATTATCATTCGAGGCAAATATGTTTATTATGTATGTTCATATACAAAGAAAAAGTATTTTTAACGCAGATTATTCTGATCTGCGTTCTTTATTCAGAAATACAATTTAAAAAAAAATTTGCTCTGGATTATTTGATGGCATGTTTTGCATCATGAAGCAGCTTCTGTAACAGCAAAACACAAGAAACACTTGTGTTTTGCTGTTACAGAAAACATTCAAATGAATCTTTTCAGCTTATTCAATTCATTATTGATTTCGAAATGATTCACTAAATGTAACTCGGATCTTTGGTACATTTATGAGGAATGCACTTAGTTTACTAAGATTTTTGTAAAGTTAATGAAGATGCAATGTTTAAAGAGAATTGTTCTACATTATCAGTGCTTATGCAAGATAATGACATATTATTTACTTAGCTGTCTTTCATGCTGTATTATTATTATTATTATTATTATTATTATTATTATTATTATTATTATTATTATTATTATTATTTGTAGTAGTAGTAGTAGTAGTAGTAGTAGTAGTAGTAGTAGTAGTAGTAGTGTTATTATCATGTGAAACAGCATTCATGCATTTGGCCTAGAGACAAAAACACAAGCCCACTGTCCCTGTCAGTGGGGGCCAGTTATCCTGTAATGGCTGCCACTGCTCATTGTTCACAGTCTTCTTTGTTTTCAGCGCCATTTTGACTGTGCGGCAGGAGCAGCAGCTAGTTAACATCATTTCCACACACAAACATGGCAGAAAGCTATAGCCATGCTAGCCCTTGTTTAGCTTCCTATTCACCACCAGCAGAATACGACACCCAGCAAAGCGACAGTTTATTAGGCTTAAGATGAAAATAAATGAACTTTTATGCCCACACACAGGCAGCAGAGGAGCTTCGCTGTTTGATCTCTGTGGGTCTGTCAGCTGTTTGTTGGAATCCATCTGCACAGTGATAGTTTCTGCTGGTAGAGAGCTGTCGTGCTGATTTTGTTTTTTTTTTTTTTTTGGTGGTGGTGGGCGGGGGGTTACCGTGACTGACCATTATTTGATAAAGAAAACTGGAAAGACAAAACTAACGAAACATCCCATTTTCCAGAAATGTTTGCGGTAAAATTACAGTGTCAGGAAATTCATAAATCTAAATGTGAGATATTTTCAGTGAAAGGAAGGGATCAATTAATTTATTTGCAAATTTGCTATTATTCATGTGTGGTTAAAATTATTTATTTAATGATTAAAATATGACTTAAAAAAAAAAAAACTGGAACTAGACTTTAATATAGTCATGAATGGTGATGTATTAGATTTCCCACCTATTTTGTTTTTAATAACTTAATTATTTACTGTTTGAACTCAAAGAATAAATATATAAAACTTAAAACACATAAAATGGATGTTAAATAAAATAAAATGAATAATGCTGCTACATAAATGTAATTAGGATAAATTTAGATATATTTAAATGTCGATCAAACACTCGTAGCAAATCCCCGAAAATTGAACAAAATCATGAAGCACGTTGTGAACGTTTATATTTTTATTCTTTATTATTATCCCACTATGAAAATATTTGTACAATAAATAATTTAGATTTTCACTATTAAAGAATCTTAATAAATAAACTAACGTCTACATTTCGGCTCCACAGCAGGGCTTCTCGCTCAGAGTGACAACTCTTGTCAATTTAGAGATATTTTCTCCAAAGCAGTCCTGCCGTCCGCATCGAGTCTCTGCGACCAGTTCCTGAGTTTTTTTTTAATTATTATTCACGAAGCTGAACCCCTAGCAGACAAGAAAAAATAAAACAAAAACCCAACTTACAAAAAATAAAATCAACTTAAAAAATCCAAAGTTAAATGACACCTGATATTTCACGTCTTATTAAGGGGAGAAAAACAACGCGCAAACAATTTTGCAATTACAACAACATAAATAAAAATAAAAATAAAATAAAATTAAATAAAATAAAATAAATGAAAAGATTTTAAAAAAGACAATTAAATTTGCAGACTGTGTCTCTTGAACCACAAATGCCATCCGGAAATAATAGCTTAAATGAATTTTAGCTGAAACTAGAGCAACATTTTCATTCATAAACCTCAGAGGAATTTTGCCGAGGCGCTTCTTTAACAACGTCCTGTTGGATGTTTTTCTGCTGATTGTTCATCCACAAAGGTCGCTTCTACCCTGGTGTGTTTGATGCCTTTATGACATTCCTCTTGTTGAACCGTTGCCACTACCTTCAGAAGTTAAGGTGTTGTAAATCTATGGTGCACAGTGTGCTTGTGAACAAGTCGAAGTCCTCTTCGGAAAAATCCACCGGACTATCCAGGGAGCTTTGCAGGCTGGGAGACAAGCAGGCGTCCTCGGTGAAAAGAGTCAGGTCGGATAGCGCGGTGGATGATGCGGAGGAGGACGCGTGAGATTCAGATGGAGCGATGGATGAATCCCGGTGGTCCAGAAAAGACGGCTCGGCTCCCGGTGCGGTCCCAGCCCCGCTGTGGGGCCTCAGACCGGTGCTGTCAGTTGAGTTCGTCGGGGAGCGCAGAGCCGCAGCAGAGTCCGTTGAGCCAGATGTCCCTGGCTGCTGCTGACTCTCTCGGCCTGTGTCCTCCTGCGTGGGTTGTGCATTGTTTCCGTTGTCAGTGGTGCTATAGGCGCCGGGAATAGCAGTCAAAAGCACACCGCTCCCCTGTTCGCTCTCTGTTGTGCTTTCCTCCGACGCTTCCAGAGGCTGACTGGAGTACGGGGACGACGCATCGGCCCCTTCAAGCGGCTCAAATCCGCTGGAACACGGACTTCCTCCGCCTCCATCCCGATGGTGTGTGGTCTGTCGCTTGTGTTTCATCCTACGATTCTGAAACCAAACTTTGACCTGTCGCTCTGTAAGATCTAAAAGAGCGGCGATTTCCACTCTCCTCGGCCGACATAAGTACTTGTTAAAGTGGAATTCCTTTTCCAGCTCCAAAAGCTGCGTGTTGGTGTAGGCGGTGCGCAGACGACGGGATCCAGCTCCTCCGACGTCCAGGCCAACCTGGCTGGAGTCTGCTAGAAACAAAAGAGAAAATAATTTATATATATATATATATAGTGTGTGTGGCTCTGTGTTTTGTAAATGACCATAATGCAGTCTTGCTATATTCATTTGCACAGCATGAGGCAGCGCATTTTATTATATTTCATTGCAATAAATTACCTTCTCAATTGATTGCAATAAAATATTAAATACAAAAAATGCCTTGACGCATACAATTACTTTTTCAATGACATGGAAAAGGATCGAGCAAAAAAAGAGGAGGAAATAAAAAAAAATAAAGGAAGAAGAAAATACCAGCATGCACGTGTTTTTATTTCCTCGTCATATAAATTGAGGGAACTTCAACTCTGAGACAAGAACAAACGGAAATGCTGCGATGTAGATTAGAAGTGAGTAGGACAACTAGTGCTTTTTAGTGACATAGAGAAAAAAACTGAGACTGGAAGTGGAATGAAGAGAGGAAAACGAGAAGATAATCTTTAAATTAATTGGCTTATTATTTTTTTACATTTAGGGGTAGAAACAGATAAACAAACAGAAGTACATGAAATGCGATGAATGCCATCGACAGAAACAGGAATGATTGCCGAGGTGTTCCAGTGTGCGTTCCCCAACCCCCCGCTCACCACTCTGTCATTCCCCCGCCTTATGATTTTTCTAACGCCATCCAATATGGCGCCCATTTTAATACTGGCTTGAATTCTATCACTCCACACTGATCTGAAAGGCAGTGTTTATAAGAGAAAATAATGCAATCAGCTGCTTTCATATGAGGCGTCATGTTAAGGAAACACATTTCTCGTCTCCAGAGTATCGCACTGCAGTAAGCTGAGTCATTGCAGCTGCCTTGCACATTGTACTGCACTGAGCAAGAAGTATTTAGATCATGTGGATGAAGCACTGATATGCAAAACATTGCAGCATAATGCAGTCGTTTGGATATGGCTTCCCTTTTCATGGACCTTATGGAATAGAGGAACGCGCACGCGCGCTAACATGCACATGCACTGATCGCTGAAAAAAGAGAGACAATGGCAGCAATGCACTGGGTAAAAACTGGTCAGTGACATACGGAAATGAATGTGAGCGCATGCAAACAGAACATTTCAGCTCATGATCCACATTTCTGCACCACGGGTCCATGCGCCATAGCATACCGACCTGTGGGTGACTCAATGCCCGCCGAAGCGTACCCAGAGGCGTTTGGTGAAGGGTATGATGATGTCGGTGAGATGATGGATCCACCTCCGCTGGAGCTGATTCCAGGCTTGGGGCATTTCTTGGATGACTTCTTCTCTTTCATCCAGGGAAACTCGTGAGCCAGCGGACCAGCCGGGGTAGCCGGTGCAGGGGCCTGGCCAGGCGGGCATGGCTGCTGCACGGCGCGGTGCTGGGTCTGGTGGTCATTTGTAGCAGAGCTTCTCCGGCTTTGCTGACTCCCAGAAGCTGGTTTCGGCTGGGTGGCTGTGCAAGGGCTAAAGCTGGGGATGGTGTGCTCGAAGGGAGGCGGAATTACTGTCGACTCCTTGATTGATGAAGTTTGAAATGACTCCAGGACGGCGGGGAAGGACGTCAAGCACTCTGCAAGGGACGGCTGGCTGTTTATAAACCCGATCTCCCTCTCAAATTCAAAATTCATAGCTTCCTCAGACTAGTGCCCTCCCTAAACGACGAGAGCCCAGAATAATCCTTTTCCCGAAATAAAATAATAATAATAATAAAACCCTCATAGGCCTATACGCACGCGTACAAATGCACATCACAAAACATGGCTGATTAAGAAAATAAATAATACTTGATTTAAAAAAAAACGCAGCTCCATAGACTTCTGAACGTAATGGCGTAAATGCGGTGGCTATATCATAATTGTGTATATTGGTTATAATAGTAGCGTATGGGGACCTGGGTAGGCTAAACTGAACAACTATGGGACGAAATTGCAGCCAATTCCTGGTCATGTGACCCAAATCAGCCAATCGGTGGTTCGGGCCTGGCGGCTGTGATGTCTGTGTGAAGCATTATTATTATTATTTTTCTCGAAACGCTGAGGCAAAGCGAGTCTATCTGCCATTGTTCTGTGCTAACGGGGGTAAAAAAGCAAAGAGGCCGCCTGCCATGTGCGCTGTGTGGGCGGCAGCTCGGCGGATCTCGGCCGGTGGAGACTTTAACAATAGAACTGTGCACATGCGAGCTCCTGGGTGATGTAATGGCAATTAACAGTAGGTTAACGTAGGTAGTCGATACCATTTACAATATGATTTCTCAGTGAACAAAACAAAACAAAACAAAAACAAAACAACAACAAACCCCCCCCGCCCCCCCTGAGAAAACAACTACGCTCATTAGTCTTAGGAAGTGTGACAAAGGCTGAAAACGGACAGTTTAGGCAGCAGAAATCTGGACAGCGGTTTAGATGCTGCAGCAGCTCACGAGGAGAGAGCATGAAGGATCTGCTCACTGATATGATGCTGGATCAGCTAAAGCTTCTGGTAAAGATTTTTAAAAGATGCAGATTGAGGAACAAGTTCCTGTGTAAGTGTCCGATTTATCCAATTTAACACAAATATCTGGGAGTCCATTATAAATAGACGGAGAGTGTGTGCAAATGTGTGTGTGTGTGTGTGTGTGTGTGTAGCCACAGTGAAGATTGATTGTGGGAAAACTGAAACGCAATCTAAATATTGTCTCAAACTAAAATAGCATCTTTTCACAGGCTCTAAAATCCCTCTTGCGCTTCCGCCTCGTTCCTTTCTCTCCCCGTGTTCGTGTGTTTCTGCTCAAAATGTTCACGCACGGAGAGAGAGTTCAGAGCGAGGTCGCTCCGGTAGCGGGAGAATAAAGAGCGGCTCTCTGTTCCTCCCTCTTATAAAACACAATAAGAGACCCTCAGCTATTAATATTATACTAACTGTAAGTGAGATCGCGCTGAGTTGCCCTCGGACTCGACGGGACGTACATGTAGATATTTATAAAGATTAACTGGAGAGCTGAGCAGAGGATATTTCGGGGAGGGTCAGAAGAGCCCCGGGTGGAGAAAAAAAGTGGTGATCAATCTTTCTCTCCTTGAGAGAGGCTGACAGCAGTCTCTCTCCTCTTAAATGAGGAGGAAACTTCCAGCCCCGCTGTCTCTGCCTCTGCGCTTCAGGGCCACAGTGTGATTTGGTTTCATGTATTTATTGTTACTAATATTATTTCATCAGCAGCCCGGACAGACGGCACAGAGACCGTTCAGACAAATCACTATTTAGCCGGTTATCTTTCCTTACTTTTTTGTCATGTCTTCTCTGTGCTCCCCCACCACTCACCCCTCAAAAAAAGCGAAGATACAGCAATGTGTGTGGGAGTGAGGGGCTTTGAGTGGAGCAGAAAGGACAGGCAGTGTGTGGGCAGAACAGGCGGGCAGCAGGGACACACAACGAGCAGAAGCTGCAGCGTCACCGCTAAACGCACTTCGTCTTTTAACAACAATTAAAAATGTCTAAAGCTCATTTATTTAGGAGACCACTGGAGCTTGTAAATGGAGCTGCAGAGTGAATTTCTGTCCCTAATGACAAAGATGGAAAGGGCGCATGACACTACTGAGGAAAGGCATTTATTCATTTATTTTGAAACGATAGATTTTTAAGCAAACATTTTGACTTTAATTCTTCTAGAACTACATCTGATGGTAATAATAATAATAATAATAATAATAATAATAATAATAATAATAATA
>VMRN01000049.1:3233147-3247911 GCA_010277015.1 Poeciliopsis turrubarensis
AATAATAATAATAATAATAATAATAATAATAATAATAATAATAATAATAATAATAATAATAATAATAATAATAATAATTTATATCTATTTTTTTAAGTAATCTTTTTCGAAATAACTACGTTAATAATATTTGTGGTAACCATCAGGTCAAAGAAAAAAAAATTCTTTTCCTCTTCCCCCATGTAAATAGTCGAAAACATCTGCACTCACCGGACGATTCCTTTATTATGATAATTTAATGTAGAAAATCACTTCCAGAAAGCTTCGAGGAACAAAAGTTGAGGAGACGGTGGAGAAAGAGGATGGAGCGGTAATAGAAGAGGGAAAAGATGCTGATAAAAAGTCTGTAAAATCCGATTTTCAGCCCTGACCTCTTGTAGTCGATCGAATGTTTGGAACAGAAACGCCGCAGACAGGTAGGCTACTGACCTTTAAATTACTCCCGGAATAAAAGCAAAGAGCGGCGGAGGGGAGGATGAAGCTTGGCTGGTAGTTATATGAGCTGCTATTGATCCTGGTAATCATTTTACACATCCTATTATATTCAAGGCGCTTCCCTCTCGTTTTAAACCGGCCAAAGAAAATGAAGCCGAATTTCAAATCCCAAATACAAAAAACGAAAAATACAGGCAAGTTACCTTCATTTAGTTGGAAATAAAAAGAAAGAAGGAAGTAAGTAAGAAAGAGAGAAAGGAAGAAAGAGAAGAAATGTAATGAAAACTTTAAGATTCATGGAATATAATATCATTTTTGCCCTTTTTCCTGAGAGCACAAACTGCCTGTAAAAGCTACAGTACAAATATTAAGCAACTGTTTCTTCTCTGCAACCCATAAATAAGTGCAGCTTCAGTCATAGACAACGACGACAGAACTTAGTGTTGTATTAGCTGTTGCAGGTAAGTCCTGTATGTTTCATAAGCACTAATCACACACACACACACACACACACACACACACAAACACACGCACACACACACACAAAACAAATAAGAACATCCATAACCACATGGAAAAGCTCATGTTATTATACATTTTTTTTTTTGTTTCTACTCCCGTCAACTTTTACTGGACACATAAATTAAAAGCAAAAAATCCCCCAACCTCTGTACCAGTCTACTCCAGCAACACTAACAGCTCTGCCGCCTCTGCTGCTTTCAAATAGTTTCCATGCAGACACTCACACACAGCACTGGCTGAGGTCCATCCCCATCTCAGCACCAGCAGTCGGTGTTCCCCCTCCTCTCAGCCTCTCTGGAGCTACTGAGCAAGAGTGAACTAGTCTAAAGTTGCCCAGAAACTGACGCAGGGACTGACAAGCTTAGCCAGCTAGCTTGCAGGCTGAGACAATGAGGCCTCCTCCAGAGCCCCCCAGAACTGCTGAGGAGTGAAAATTTGAGATCAAGAAGAAGCTCCTGTGGAGAGTGTGTGAGATTTTCAGATAGGTTGTAGCAACGTGCAGTTCCCAGGTCAAAGGAGCTAAAGGCTTTACAGGAACATTCTGCAGGTGCATCACAACACCAAGGTTTGTTGATTAGATGAGAGCTCAGCGGGATTAGACTGCAGTGACATTTATGGGAAATCTCAAACTAAAATTAATTAGTTTTCTACAGTAACTGTGAGAAACCTATATTTCACCTTATTTAGCCCATAACAATGACCCTTTAGCTGCTGACTTTACTGATCACAGCTTCAATGCTAAACCAGTGTTTATGCATTATCTCATAGAATCAAACTATTAAAAAGACACAAAAAAATGTCAATCATTATATCTGTTGAACAGCATAGTCATATTAGACTCTGCTGTTTTATCTTCTGTATCCTCTGTCAGTTTCCTCCCTTAAGCAAACTATAATCCAATTACTTGAGTCCAAATGTCTCATCAAAACAAACGCATATTAAACTTATCAACAAGCAAGGTTTTCATGGCAAAGGCTGAATTGTTTCACTATTTAAAAGTCTAGTGCTAATTCTAAACTTTTCATTGTTTAGAAACTGAAAACTGTTGACTGATAAACGTTTCATAATCTACAGACTCTGCCTGTTACTGAATCTGTATTTGAATTTGAATAGCTCTCATTTTCACTTTATTAAAATGAGCTGTATCCAAATCTGAGTTGTGCAGAAGGGGATATGAATTGGACCGCAGACATGAGACGTGATATTTGTCCTGGATTGGTGCTGTAGATAAAATTGAATTGAACTGAAAATTGAACCTGTTCATCGTGAAAACATGCTTTTTGTGAACTGTTTTCATGAACTAAATCTACAGTCAATGACTCACAGCATTAGTGCCATATAGCAAACAGGTTACTCAACATAGAAAGTTATCATTCCCATGCTGAAGTATTTATTTAGACACCAGCTAATTGATAAAAACCACCTTTAATAAATCTAATAAACAAATGCATTTTCAGAAAAGTAAAAGCAAAACTCAGAATAAAGACAATCCTTGCAATTTTCTTCAATTTTCTTGTTATTGTTTATTCATAACAGAAAGGAAATTACTTTATATATCTTGACTGACTGAGTCGATGTAGCAAAATAGGAATAAAAGCTGAGGCAGCCATATTGACATCCTCAAGCTTATGTTAAATTTTTGTACGTGATGTTTTGAAAATAAAATGTGGCCGTTTTAAAGTAGACATCTGTGTTTTCCTTAAAGTTGGATTTGTGATGAAATGCAAGTGCAAAGTATTTTACTGCTGTCGTCCGTCCTCTTTATAATGCTCACTCTGTTCGTTTGAAGTTGTTTTATGGACATCAACAGTTGGCCTTTTTTTGAAAATAGCACAACATAACTGTGCATAAGTCATGGGATAGTAGCAAATAGCTGTTAAATTTCTTCATAGTCTTTGTGTTGCACAAATCAGGTGATGATCCTGACTGTGGCCACAGAGGGACTATAAAGCTAACACACAAACTGGGTTTTATAAGTTTCCCTGGATGATCTATTTTATTTCTGACACCAAATTTAAAGTTGGGTTTGCCGAAGCAATTGGAGAATTGACTCATCTGATTGTAAAACATGTGCTCTGGTAGCTGCTGTCCATCTGAGATAAGTACAGATTACTCTCAAAACTGGTTTTCTTCATACAGTTTTCACTTGACAGTTCATCTTTAAAATGTATATTCTTCCACAATCATGCTGAGTTCATATTCTGTCATTTTGTATTTTTGCTACTTTTTGGACTTTTTGGATCATAGCATTTATACACATCAGAAAAAAGGTTTATGGAAATTGAATTTTTATCTCCTTTTGCTGACTTAAATTAGAACCTTTACAATTCTACTACTGTTCTACCATTACTTAATATTTACTAAATACTTTATCTTTAAATAGATATGCCATAGATCTATCGAGATTTGCAGTTCTCAGTTTAAAAAGCAAAATAGTGCAACAAGCTAAGCAGATTGACATACATCTCCTGGCCTTAATTTTTTAGTTACAGATATATAACTGATAGAGTTGGTCTGCTTAGGCTGAATGAGCTTAATGATTGATTTTAAGGTCACTCTATTTAACTGAAAACTGTCATTCTTAAAACTGTCATCACATTTCTTTTGTTGAGCAGCAGAGTACTATTATATTTTAAAAGTGTAAACTATTTTCATCTAATAATAAGATAGTAAATACATCATATATCACACAGTTCACATATCTGTGGCTCGATGAAAACAATCATCAGATTGTCAACACAGTTGTCTTTAGGCTTTCTTTTTAAAAGCTCTGAGAAACAGAATTGTAGATGAAGTTAAACTTTATGTAGCTACAAATGAGGAGCCATTTATGTAGCATTTTTTTTTCAAATTAAAAAGTATTCAACAATAAAAAATGATTATTATAGAGGGATTATCAGTCGACGTCATGCTGCGTCAGCAACCACTCTACTGCACATGTCGCCTTGAAAACGTAGGCAAGAATACATTATTCTAACTTCCTCCACGCTGTTTACATTTAGGTTGATAAAATCATTTAGAACTGTCAGACAGGAGACTGTCTGTCTTCGCCCCGCCCAACTTCGGCAGCTTTACCCTGTCCGCAGCTATCACAGGTTTTACTTTTAGCGCCTCCTGTTCGATCCGCTGCATTTTTCATTTCATCTTAGTTCATCACCTGCCTTGATGGATGGAGCTACATCTTCATTGCAGTTTAATTGTGACCAAACTAATAAAAAAAATAAAAGAAAGAAAAAAGAGTTAGGTGCAAAAAATAAATAAAATGATTTATTCCTAAACTTTACATTTTAGGGAAGCCCTAAAACAAACATATACATGTTCGCCATGTATATGTTTGTCTGATTTACAAATAAATAATCCCTCTTATAGAAGAGTTTTTCTGGATAGTTTACAAACTTCCTGTGTCCAAATGTGCATAATCTGATATTACAGCTCAGTTTGATGAAGGTGGACCTGATCTTTGAAGTTACCAGGAGACATAGTAAAACTCCAACATTTTACAAACACTTCAAACAGCATGATTTGTGTTGTTTAAAGTGGAAAGAAGTCTGTTTGCTATGCAGCCTCATCATCATCAACACCACAGTTGCACCAAATGGGCAAGCTTTGACATGCTGAACACTGCAGTGTGTTTTCTGCCCCCCAACCAGCTTCAGGTGGATGACATTTCAACATCAGCTCTACTTTTCAATGGCAGGATGTACCCTGAAAAGAGACTGCATTCAAATTCATCTACATTCACTTCTTATGTTTTCAGACTGTTTTGAACATGTAGAACAAAAAAAACAACCTAATTTTAGAATTCAATAAAGGAAGTTGGCGAGGCGGTAATCTACTTACATTCTGCCAAAACGATTCACCTTCTGTTTTATTGTGGCCATCAGTTGTCATAGGACTGATGGCCACCCACAATACATTTATTGTGGGTAAAAATCTACTTTGAAATATTTTTAACCTAAAGTTGTTTTATTTTTTATTTTTTTGTGCTACATTTAAACTTTTAAAATGTTTAGAAAAACACATTTATTTGGTGGTGAGAAATGTAATGAATATCTGTGATGGGATGGTGACCTGTCTGGGTGACCCCACCTCTCACCTGGTAACCTCTGGAGATGGGCACTAGCAGGGATAAGCGTATTGGAATGATGGCTGGATGGCTGGATGGATGGATGGATGGATGGATGGATGGATGGATGGATGGATGGATGGATGGATGGAGGGATGGAGGGATGGAGGGATGGGATTCTGGGATTTTATTTGTATTCTTCAGATGCTTTTGCTTTATTTCTTTGTAATACATCTGGCAAAAACTTTTTCCTTTTCAAATTTTCTGTTTGTTCACAGAAAATTTGCTCTTTTAGGCCTCATTCTCCAAGAAGTATCTGAGCCATTTTGTTTCATTGTCTTACATCTTATTTCTGATTATCCACCGATGTGGAACGCTTCTGTGTTCCTGGTTTCCTCTGGTTACTGAGAGCTTGGCCTTAGGTAAAAACAGTCCTGAACTAAAAACTCATGCCGTCAGCAGAGAGTTAATCTTTATAAGAGATGCTAATCTTTAACCACGATCTCAAAGGAAGCCGGACATCATCAGAGGGGGAAGGGGGTTTGTCCAGGGGTCAAATTGCACTTTTTGCTCCGGGGCCAAAAAAGTGCCAAGCTAAACAATTCTGTTAAACACAGAATCGACAGCAATAAATGTGACTGCTTGCTTATGCATGTGTGTTTAAGGGTGGAGAGAAGAGTTCTTATTTTCCAATTTTCTAATATTAATGTAAAAATATATTATTAGGATATTTGAAAGGAGATTTTGCTGACTTTGGTCATCCAGTTACATAGTCTAACCTTATAAGGAAAGAATGATGTGATAGAGTGAGTTCTGCATCCTCACTGTGTCTCCTGATCCTGTTAATAATAACAGTTTCACTGTGGTAAATGTGTATTTTGGACATGTGGCTTTTTAGAAGCATTAGGCTGCTGGAAATGATGTTTTGGCTTATCGTATCATTTCACTTGTAGAAAAAGAGCAAAGTGACCTAAACCTGGTTTTTCTTGGCTTGTTACTGAAGATCCTGTCAGGTTCTCCTCTTTGAAGCTTCTGAAACAAAATCAGGGTACTTATCCCAGAATCAAACCGGTCCACTACTCAGTTCGTTACGGCAGAAGACAGAAGCTGAATGGATCCCAGCCAGACCTGTCAGCCATCACACAGCGCAACAGCATCAGGCGTCCTTTTCTCAATTTTACTCTGATTATGTTTTGCCCATAATTTGTCAGTGATGTATGAAAAATCAATTAAATCATAAAATTCAAGGAGTTGCTGTGGCTTTTTTAAGCTTTTAAAATCTCTATGTGACATCAAGTGGAACCCACCAAGGTCAAGCAGGTTGGTAGATCCAAAAGCTACTTAAGATGATGGGAGCCATATTTAGCAATTGTTTATAACTATTCTTTGTTTTTGACCAGTTTGATCAAAAATAATTACAGTCACAGCCAGGTATAGTGGTACAGGGCATAGGTTTTAATTGCTTTAATTGTCTTTCAAAGAAAGCATAACCCCTCTCTTTTAATACTTTTTGACCTCTTTGCAGAAAAGCATGTTCTAAATAAATCAAATAGTCCGATATATTCTTGGTGATTACTGACAAAATGTTTTCCATACTGCTTAACATTTCAACATTTACAATTTGAAAAAACTATCTTTTTCAAATTGCTGTTTGTCATTCAACACTTTTGCTTCAATTACTAACATCATTGGTGGAGTTTTTTGTCTTGAATTTGCTGTTTGTTGGGGCCAGGAAAGGACATGACAACATGTGAGTGAGAAAAGCAGGAAAGAATGAGATGTGGTGAGGGGGGGAGGGGGACTTGTTGAGTGAGCAATCCATTCACACTATCATAAATCACAACTGGCCAAACATGCATCTTCTTTCATTGCTTTGAGCCATCGGGTCCCTATCCTTTTCATCTCAGTCACTCTCTTTCACAAGCTCCCACACATACCACAGCACCTCCCTGTCCAAAGCTTTCTTCGTGCTGCAGGTAACCTCCTTTTAAGATGAGGAAGGAAGCAAAGGGAGCACTGTGCTGCGCCCTATCAGTTAGTCTTCCCATTCTGAGGCTCGCGCACCCACCCACCTACACACACACCTACACACACACCTACACACACACACCTACACACACACACCTACACACAAACCTACACACACACCTACACACACACACACCTACACGCACACCTACACACGCACACCTACACACACACGCACACACGCACACACACACACACAGACACACACACACACACACACACGCGCGCGCGCGCGCGCGCGCCTACATACGCGCACACACAAACAAACACACACACGCACACATTTTTCCGTCCTGGTCTGCAAGCAAGTGCAGCCCATGAATATCTCGAAGAGGGAGAAACACTATTCACGTTTACACAACAGATAATCCGTGATGTGACGGGCTATGGAGCGTGGGATGAGGACACAGAACGGGAAACAGAGGAAGAAAAGTCCCAGCAGATCTTACCTGCTTTATGTCTGTTTGTCTCCTACCGGATCTCCTGCTGATGGCTTCCCCTCTGGAAAACAGCCGCTTCGGACACCAGTGGACAACATCCACTCCAGCTACGATGAACAATTAATCTTTTGCTTACTTGGACATAGCATATATATTTTTTCCAAACCGCTTGTTCGTCTTTACGCAAACTTTGGTGTTTGCTCGCTGATTATCACAATCAGACAATTTCCAGCCGTACGGACACCAACGCACCTCTCTCTCTCAATCTCAAGAAGTTATTTTTTGCCTGCAGTGTTTGGGAGGAGACATTAATTCTCAAGGCTTCCAATAAATTTGCAACATCGGAGTCTACCGGCAGCACACAAGCTCATGAGAACTGTTCGATATGTGGCTCTTTGTACTTCCTTACCTAAGAAAAGAAAGAAAGAACGAAAAATACAGACACATGGAGCGCGGTCTCTCCCCACCCCCACTTATCAGTCTGCTGCAGAATGCTCCACACATTCGGCTCGGTGCCTGACCAGAACAGCGACCAGTGACGAACCCTTTCATTTTCTTTAGTCCTTTTCTTTGATTACAGTTTTGTCGGTCCAGCGGCAAAGGTTCGGGGTGCAGAGCGACCCTAGAAGGACCCACACTAAGTGACAGCGAGTGATATTGGAGAGTGACGCAAGAGGAGCCTCCGGTGATCAGTGATCAGTCTGAATTGTTTCCCAGATGAGTGACGCACAATCGCGCTATCCTTTCTGGTGCTGTTCCCCTGTCTTCTGTCCAGCTATCTGAGGAATCCACAGAGCATGTCTGTTGCTCCCCTGCTAACGCAAATTACTGCCATCGATCCGTTGTATGAACCGAGACCCTGTGGATTCCTCAGTGTGAGGCGTCACTGTTCCCATCGCGAGTATTTTAAGATTTTTATTTTTTCCGTCATGTTGGATTGTTACCTCTTCGTTTTTCCCTTTGTGTGATTCGCTACTGGAGGCTCGGCAGCATGAAGTGATCCTAACCCGAGTGGATGTCTCTCAGAGCACGCGCGAGAGAATGAAGATTCTGGAGGGGTGGAGGAGGGTGGAGGTGCTCCTCTGTGTCAAGACAGTTCACGGCAAGCCGCGCGTCCACCTGCACAAAGACACCCCAGAAAACTGCTGCAAATGGAGCGCGATCAGAGGAAAAGGCGGTTAAGACCAGACCCAAGACGGAAAACAGCATTCTCCTTTTCAGGCAGAAGTTTTTTTTCTATGGGTTCAGCTTTTGTACTTCCTGTAAACATGTCTGTCTTCCAGGCGGATTGGGTACCGAAATTTACAGTTAAAAACGCAAATTGTATTAAATGTGTGAAAAAAGAGCTTTAGTTTAAATTTCATTGCAATTTTGTTTTTTTTCTTTTTTCTTTCACTTTTTTCATTTTGTTTAAATAAAAGGTTATCTCTATGTGGGTTTGCTTTGCGCCGACGGTGTCAGGCTGCTATTAAAGACAAATATTTGTAGATCAACTGAATCTTTACGACGTGGACTTGGCTTTGAATTCCCAATGCGTCCCTTTGCTTGTGTTAATATCTGCCCACGCGAACTGGCAGGCCTTCTGCCATGCACTCTGACACGCGCGCACAGTGACACACACCCACATAGAAAATCTAGAGAGGATGGCAGAGGTAGGAGAAAGCGAAAGGACAAAAGAGATTGTGTAAAGGAAAACGAATTCATCCATTTCAGTTGGATAAAACTTGGTAAAAGAATGAAAGAAGAACAGAGGTTTCAGTCCTGGTATGCTACCCTCCTCTTGTAAACATTTCCGGCTCAAATGGATCCAGTTCGCGCTTCCCAGGCTTTCTCAGACTGGGACCGATAAAAGCGGCTCTCTGTATGGCTCCTCATTCAGCCCCGAGGCTTCGTTTTTACGAGCTTTGAGTCTTTGCCGTCGCTAAAGAAGATTATAAATTACCAGAGAAGTTTTATTTATGTCGAACGGGAGAGTCTTTTCCGTGCGAAGGAGCATTGGGGGAGCAGAGGACTGCATATCGGTAAAATTGTGAGATGTAATAATAATAATAATAATAATAATAATAATAATAATAATAATAATAATAATAATAATAATAATAATAATATTAACAAAGTTATGTTGGACCATAATAGCTTGTGCTCCATCTTAAATATGAGTTTTGTGAGATTCAGAGGGCTGCAGATTGAGAACCGAAGCGCATTGTGATTTTATGTTTGAAGACTTTCAATCTATTAATTTTATTTTATATTGTTGTTGATTTTACTTAGTTAAACTAGTGTTGTCTGCAGCAGAAGGCTTGGCAGACATTTAACACCGTTCCGATTACTTTGATGGGACTTTTGTGTTTTACATTGGTTTTGTTATCTCGCAGTTTGAACGCGCTACGTTATTTTTTTTATTCTTGTTATTTTGCGAATGAAATATCTCCGACTTTATAAGTATTTCTTCGAGTTGACCATAATATGCAGACAGGCGCAGTCGGAAACCGTAACGTCCCACATACTGTCAAACAATTTTTGCATAAACCTTTTCGACGCGTTTAATTGTCCGAAGCAAATCTGCTATATTTTTGTCGGCGGTTTTTACAAAAACGTAATGTTTACTCTATTCTTTTGTGTAAATATTGGTTATTTACCTGGACATCATTTCAATTTTCCAAATACTTAAACGGCATCTCATCTTTAGCAAATACACACTTTATCTAATTTAAGATAAGTTACAACGTTGATGTTTACATCAAGCTTTTACCGCCTGCTGCAAAGAAGCAGAGAAACGACCAACATGTGATATAATATGTGAAGACAGAGGGTGAGGAGCAGCGACTCTCCGCAAGTTGCCTGAGGAGAATTTGGACGCTATTTTCTCAGAGTAATTTCTCACAGAGTGTAACATGAATACAGAGGGCCTCTCACAGTCTGCTCTAACCGATCAGCGCATGTTCCGAGCTGCAGAAACACAGAACCTGCAGAAACACAGAACCTGCAGAAACACAGAACCTGCAGCAACACAGAACCTGCAGCCCAGCCGCTTGCAATTATTCGAGGTTTTTAAACCAAATCTTTGACAACAACTACCATGTAAAAATATACTGTTGAGAAACTGACACAGGCAATGAGGCAAAAAATAAAAAATAAATAAATAAATAATAAAGTAAATAAATAAAGTTGTCTTCCCTGCTCATTTACGTGCTGCAGTTTTATGAATCAATGCTCAGTTTCCGCATTCCTCAGAAGCTGGAGAGCAAATATCAGAATCCACAACAAAGTTCGACTTTTCTTTTTGTTTCGCAATTTTAGTGTTTGATGGCGACTGGTCAATATTATTTCTGAGAAGATGTGTTTCTTCCAGCAAGCATAAATATTACAACAATTATTTCACAGGAAGGGATAAAAACAGATTTGAATGTTATGGGCCACAGTGTGGGGAAAACTACCGTGGAGTAATATGTAGGATTAAAACACCAGCGCCACCTAGTCCTACTCCGTCCACAGAAATGAGCTAAAATATTGTTTCTGACGCCACAGTGAAGAGCAACAACACGAAGCTCTGCCCTCTTTTCTGCTGCTGTCATTATTATGGGATGGCTCGATCTAATTTGGTAACACTTCGGTTTACACTGATGCTGTGGGCGAGGAGACAGGCGGGATGTCTGCCTCACAAATATGACCGTCCATCCATCCATCCATCCATCCATCCATCCATCCATCCATCCATCCATCCATCCATCCATCCATCCATCCATCCATCCATCCATCCATCCATCCATCCATCCATCCATCCATCCATCCATCCATCCATCCATCCATCCATCACATTAACAGTTACAGTTACACTACTACTACTACTATTACTACTACTACTAATAATAATAATAAATAAATAAATAAATAAATAAATAAATAAATAAATAAATAAATAAATAAATAAATAAATAAATAAACAAATAAATAAATACATAGATATTCAAACTTGTCTGCCTATGAATGTATTTTTCCACCATAAACGCATGCTGTGTTCAGCATCATGTGTTATTCTCTTCGCCCCAGCTGTTTTGAAACCCAAACATTACACACCACGGTGAGTTATGGAGAGTAAATTATGTTTACTCCCGCCCCCATCTCTCTCTGCTGGCTGGCTAAAAATGGAACCTCACACACGTCTTCAATTTCAAAGCAAAGGAAAAAAAAAGTTCTGATTAAAGGCGAAGATGAACGGAACCAGAGACACTGGATGCTGAATAATGAATAATCATGACGACAGGCTCCATTGCAGCAAACATCAAAGGAAAAATGCATGGCGAGAAAAAAGAGGAATAAAACTATAATAGTAGTTTGTTGGAGTGGCACAAATAAGAAGGAAACATAATTTAATAAAATGAAATGACCAGTGTGAAGAAATTAAGCAAAATGTGTGAAAAATCAAAGTCACACTAATTGTTCCTGGATAGGCCAAAGAAGCAGTCATTTCATCTGAAGTCAGGGGCCTTCAGAGCTCGTGAAGCTGTGACGCAAAGCGTAAATATCAGTAAAGTCATCCTGGTCCAGCTTGATAGGTTTAATCGGTCTGAGCCAAATACAGAGTTTTTCTTTTGCCAACAGATCCTGTGGGTGAGGTGCGCTAAATTTCAACAAATCTTACTTTAATAGGTCACCACAGTAACTCACGAACAAGAGTTGATTAAGTCAGCCGGAGCAAGGCGGAAATAGGAAAGACCGCGAGTATTAATCAGGAATAGAAAGAGAAGAAGAAAAAAAACTGTGAATAATGGCGGGGGTGAAGGGGATGTCAGTAACAGGAATAACTGGTGGAGAGGTAAAGGAAGAGTCGGTGGAAGCATCGGCACTTCATCCTGTCTTCTTCCGCCTCCGTCTGCTGTATCATCGGTCCATCGGCCGTCATTTTCCCTCACCTTCTTCCCACAGTATTGGGACACATGATTTATCGGGGCTGGTGCCATAAACAACAGAACTCCTTCACAAAATCACAATGGCAGCCGTGGCCGCACGCTGACACCCTGCCTCACTATAAATCAGGCGAAGTAGCTGGCTGGGAGGAAAAAAAATGAGAGAGAGGAGAGGGAGAGGGAGTGGACAAACTCAAGCGGATAAAGAGATGTAGAGGCAAACAGGAGTTGATGGGAGAAAGATGGAGAAGAAGATTCAAGTGCTTCTGAAGATAGAAACAGCCATCGGCTAACATCGCAGAGCTCCCACTTCCCTCCCTCATTGCTCGCTGCACAGCTGTATCTCTCCAACCTATAAACAATGGCTGATGATGATGGGTGGGGGGGGCGTGATGTGTAAACAACACGACAGCCACATGCACCATGAGAAAACACGGCGAAAGATGAGGATTTGGGGGCATATTTACCACGGTGTTAAAACAGCCTGTTATTCACTGAGTGGGAAGCGGGCGAAGGCGGCGCGGCGTGTAGGAGGAAGACGTGGGCTTTCCCCCCATGCAGTCCCCTTCCTTCCCCAATACTCACGGCGTCCACAGCGACCCGCAAGACACACACCCGTCCAAATTTGTTTTATTGCAGCCTCCTTCTCTCTTTTCTCCTGTTCTCTCTCTCTCTCTCTCTCTCTCTTTCTCTCTCTCTCTCTCACTCTGTTGGCGTTTCCCGGTGTCTTCTCTTCTCCCGTCTCTCGCTCTCTCTCTCCCTCCCTCTGTCTCTCTTCTTCCCTTTCTCTCCACTCTCTGCTGATACAAGGGGCTTGTATTTTTTAAAGGACAGTTGACTTTTCCACGTCAGACACACACGCACACTTGGAGCAGAGCGACGTTCTGTCCGTTATATTCCTGACGAATCCATATCGGTTCTGCAATCCCTGCATTAATTATTTAATGAAGCACGTGACGTCTTAGCCGTGGCGGGGGTCTGGGTGGGGGTGCTTGTTGGAGGGGGGCAACCACGAGTCTCTCAGGTTCTGTGAGCCACGCGGCCCGTCCGTCCAGCTTGGAACAAAAATGACGAGAAAACAAAAAAGGAGCTGAGCTGAACTGAGCTGAGCTGAGATGACTCTTTGGTTCCTTATTTCAGGAGTTAGTTCAGTAAAGATTGAGGTAAAGCAGGACCAGGCCCATGCGCGCAGAGTGACAAGGAATGAAAAAGGCAATTCTCAATGCTGTGCTCGTTTGTAAAGAAGAGTGCAGGCATCACAATCTTCACTGTCATCTTTCGTAGCGGAGCAGGAGAACCTAGAGATCGTCCCGTCAGATCCACATTTAATGGATGTTTCCAGCGACAACAAGCCGCTGGGCTTTCAGCTGGAGATTGGTTCATTTTATTTTTTATTTTTTATTTTTTCGAAACCAAATATTATTTATTTTTATTGCTAAAATGTTCAAGAAAACGAAAAACCTTTCAGAATATAAAATCAAACAAATCACGTATGATAACTTGAGCCATCGGGACCTGACAAGAGCTGCGGGGAGAAAATAACAATCTAAATTTACAAACCAAAAATAACAGAAATTATTAAATTCGGCATGTTCATAAGTTGATCATATAGGCTGAAATAAATCACAGTTCCTTGTCTGAAAAGAAATATCCCACAAGATCGAGTTTCCACGAACAAGAATAATTCAGACTGGAGATGCGTGTTTTGGGCGAACAGACTGAGGGTCGGGCAGGTAGCGGGCAGCGAGAGAACACTTCCGAAAAGCAGCAGTTCAGCCGAGGAGAAAGTGAAACAAAGACATATTGTCAGATTAACACAGAGAGAGGGACACCGAGGAGGCAGGGGGACCCAGAGGCCGAGCGGGGCGCCAACAATAGAACCTTGGATTCCTTCTGGCGCTGAAGCCACCGGGAGAGGAACAATAGAGCGCAAAGAAAAAATGTCGGCTCTGAGAGAGAGAGAGGTTCAACATATGAGGCGATGTAGAGGATCAAACCGTTCAAGGTCAAAGCAACGGAAAATTAGAAGAACTGAAAATCGGACAGCGTCGAGCGCGTCTGCTCCGGTCATCCTGAGTTAGCCAAATACGAGCCGCATGAAAGAAAAAACTGTTTTATATTTTACATTTCATCTTCTGTCTTGTCTAAATTTTTTAAAGATCGGAACATCGATCAAGTTGTGGAAAATGAAAAAGAATGAAAACAGAAAGAGTGATTCTTGGCGAATAGGCTCATATGATAGTTAGAGTTATATTATATTAACATTATATTTTATATAAAGACCCGCTATGATGTCATTTTAATGGTGGACATAAATTATTCAATCACATTGGTAAATCTATCTATAAATCTATCTATAAATCTAT
>VMRN01000049.1:3313373-3327760 GCA_010277015.1 Poeciliopsis turrubarensis
CACGCACGCACGCACGCACGCACGCACACGCACAGAGCACCCGTACCCTGGTGGACCACTAAAACCACCAAAAGAGGAGGAAGTGAAGGAAGGATGCTTCTCCTGCTCTCCCGCTGCTGCAGCAGGGCTAATTTTTTCCTCTCTCATCACACATAAATTTGTGGCTTACTTCCCTGAATGTCCAGGCTTTTCCATTCCGACAGCATTGCGTTAATTCTTCTCTTTTGTCACTGACTCTGTCCTTTGCCGCTCTATCAGCCGGTGGGAGCTTGAGAACAGGGGGCGTCAGAAACTTTTCTGTTTCTTTTATCTACGGAGGTTTTCTCGTCTCACTCCTTTATTCCTCACGGCGTGTTTGTTTTACAGCCGTTTAGTTCTTAACCTTCAGAAATTTATACGCTATAAACTTTTATTGCCGTCATATTCTTTTATTGCGCCTCTCTGCGAACGGAATCCCCTCTCTCCCTCTCTCCCATCGCCTTCTTTTCCTTCTTCCTCTTTGCTGTTTTTTACGACACCCGGCAGTGCCTTCTTCTGCAAAGCATCCGCACCAGGATTCTGCTTCCCTCTGCACAACATAGCCTCCGTGTTTTTTAACCGTGGGCCGTGGAACGCGTGGTCGAGGCAGCACTTCCTGCGTCTGTCACTCTGTTTCTCTTTGTGGACTAGTCAAAGGAAGTGTGCACGACAGCTGATGCGTAAAGAAGCAGAGGAGGTGAAGGAAAAGGGGAAGCTTCCAAGCCTTAAGTGGCCCGAAGGGAAAAATCCTCTCAATTTTTTTCTAATTGTTTAATCATATCCAACTCAAATATAAGAAATGAAACAAATACATCCGTCCTAATTAAGGCACCGGCTTTTACAAGATGTATTTGGAGGATCATTTTACTATGGCCCCTATAGATCAATCTGGATTTCCACTGCAGAAAATCGCAAATGGTATTTTTTTATTTTTTTGTGAAAACAGCATTATGTATTTATTTATATTGTTATTATTCATATTTTGAGCAATGGACCATCAAGAGATATACTAAAACCAACGGCTCCAAGTTTAAAAAGAATAATAATAATAAAAAAAACAATTGGAAACAGAGCGAAACATAAGTTTGTCTCATGTTTGGCTTCATGTTAGTGTGAGATTTTCAAATATGGTTCACAACTACAGTGATTAATTCACGAAATATATTTTGTGTTATCAGGCAATCTGGGAAATTACCTGCTGCATTTGGTAAACATTCAGCCCCAAATGAAAATGTGTTTCAAATGTTTTATTATTATTATTATTATTATTATTATTATTATTATTATTATTATTGTTGTTGTTGTTGTTGTTGTTGTTGTTGTTGTTGTTGTTGTAACAGCTGTCTTATTAAAGCTACGCTTCTAATAATTTGACCCAACAAATATGTGCTTCGGTTATTACCTTTAGACTGATTAATCGGACGCTTCCGACCCGGTCAGCAGCAGGAGCAGCAGCAGTAACTTGTACAAAAGCTGGAAGCAAATCTGCTTCACATGCCGTTAACAGGATTCCTCTGCGCGGGTTGAACATGTGCTACGCAGCCACTGCAGTTTGAGCCGGGAACACTGATCAAGAATGTACAAAAACGAAAAAACTCAACTCAGTTTATGCATATAGAGAACTCCTTCAGATCCAGGGGAAGAGGCACATGTCGTGGTTGTGGATTTAAATGTCACAATGGAAATTCATTTGCAGACAGAACAAATATAAGGACGTCTAATTGAGCAACATGTTGCTGTGACTGACACGAAATTATAGACAATATCTTTACACATTTACTTACTTGTTGATTTAACTTGCCTTTAATCACAGGAGAGAGGGTTTCCTCTTGGTTAATGGCAACATTTTACATTGATTTAAACGAACAGAACTGGAGGCAGAGATCCGCAGATGGTGTTCATGTGAAGAGTGTTCTGTGACAAAAAAGACTGTAACATCACTACATCAATACCAAAGTAACATCAGATTAATGGGTTGGATCATTGACATTTTCTTCAGAGTCACGTTTGAAATCAGGTGTAATCTTGAATTATCATGAAGTAATTCATTTACAAAGTATTTCATTTTATGGAGTTTAATTTAAGGCATTTCAGCGAGCACTATGTCACGTTTTCTTTGGTGAAAGTCCATCACTGATTTGAAACTTACGACAGACCATAATTATGAGGTTGTTGAGAGATTTCATGAACATATCAAGAATATCTGAAAGAAAAAAAAAAACTTGTTCTGCAGCCACTGTTTTCTGTCTCACTATAAGCTGACTGTGAAACAGATTCCACTTCTTCCTGAAAGTCATTCTGAAAACAAAGTCGTGATCTCATTGATGAAAGCAAGAAAGACAGATAGTTACACTTTACTAATCCCCACCACATATTCAACACAGAGTGCTGACTAACTCTCTACCAGAATGATATTGAGCTGCTTTTCATATTGTACTTGTTAGAAGATTTTGTAATTGTTATTAAATAGAGAACACCGTATTATCATCTTTAAATCAATAGAGCTATTCTTGATCCTTTTGAATTACTTATGCACTTTTTCTTTCTTTTATTTCCAAATATTCATATCAAACATACAAAGAAAAATATTATACTTACTAACAATTTCTTATGTTAAACAAGAAATATGTTTCTTTTTAATTATTATTACTGGACCACAAAAACATTATGTCTTAAATTGGGTATCCCATGAAAACATTTTATGAATTTTATGCATTGGTAAATTATAGGAAGAAAACTCAATTAGATAATTCAATTCAGTCAAATTCAGTACTTTCCATTTCAACACAGGAACAACATGACAGTTCCTTTAGCAATTGGTACATTCTTGGGAAGAAAACATTTTTCCTGCTTTGAAATCGACGGGATTTAGGTGATTCTACTTCCCATTCTGTTCTGACTTCCATGAGCAGTAGACAGCATCATTTTCTTTGGACAGAAGATCTCCAGCAGAACTAATCTCATTAAAGGTGGCCATTGTGAATGGGATTAGAGAATACATAAGACAGACTCATGAAAGTACCAGGC
Source organism: Poeciliopsis turrubarensis (assembly GCA_010277015.1). Taxonomy (NCBI): domain Eukaryota; kingdom Metazoa; phylum Chordata; class Actinopteri; order Cyprinodontiformes; family Poeciliidae; genus Poeciliopsis; species Poeciliopsis turrubarensis. The sequence continues at coordinate 3,316,419 of VMRN01000049.1, forward strand.
GAGGGCTGCATTCACTCAGACTACTTTTTGTGACTGTGCAGATTATTTAATAATACTTAGCTTCACTTGTTTGTGAAACCTGATGACACCAGTCAAGCTGCAAACACAGAAATATGGAAGCCAGGTTGCAATTAATTTAGAATTTCAAATTTTAGAAAAGACATCAAGTTTGAATAATTTTCATTTGTTTTGTTTTAATTCTGTGGGGAAATTTCAAGATGTTGTTGATCAGAACAAATCCTTGGAGTACTCTTAAAAAAAGAGACCAATGTGGTCTCTGAGTATAACAGAAAAACACAGGTGAGTAGGACATATTGATTAGATTTTTATTCTCTTTTCTGTTTCCAGTTCGAATCTAAAACAGACTAAAATGTATTCCTCAAACTTTGCTGTGAGATTGCAGACACGGCCAAACTCTCTTTCTTTGTTACATGAGAATAAAAGAACAGGAATAAAAGCAGTTTTCCAGTCAGTCATCCAACCCAACCTGGCACTTTGTGTTTAACATATTGTGTCATCCTTTTCATCCTCCTATCACGGATTTTTCTTAACTGACAATGAGTCTTTTACATCAACGGTGAGAAATCGAGGCTGAGTCTTCTTTGCAAAAGCAGTGTGGCAAGGTCATGTCATGGTGGCATCTCAATCATACTTAAATCTGGACTTTGATTAAACCTCTTCATAACTTTCTTTTTTTTCCAGTCATCCAGATGTAAATTTTTTGGCAAGCTTAAATTCTTGAACAGTGGAATTTCATTCAGGGTTTTATGCCAGAGCCTAGAATTTCTGGTTCTATCAATTGCATTCAGTTGTGTCAGGTTGCCTAATCTGGAAGTAGCAAAGCAAGTTCAGTCCATCATATTGCCATTACCATGTTTAGTTTTTAGTATAATATTTAGTCTGTCAAGGTGGCGCAGTGGGTAGCGCTGTTGCCTTGCAGCAAGAAGGTCCTGGGTTCGATTCCGGGCCCGGGGTCTTTCTGCACGGAGTTTGCATGTTCTCCCTGTGCATGCGTGGGTTCTCTCCGGGTTCTCCGGCTTCCTCCCACAGTCCAAAAAACATGACTGTCAGGTTGATTGGCCTTCCCAAATTCTCCCTAGGTGTGAGTGTGTGCGTGCATGGTTGTTTGTCCTGTTTGTCTCTGTGTTGCCCTGCGACGGACTGGCGACCTGTCCAGGGTGTACCCCGCCTCTCGCCCGGAACGCAGCTGGAGATAGGCACCAGCAACTCCCGACCCCGTTAGGGAGAAGGGTTACGGAAAATGGATGGATGGATTTAGTCTGTCAGATGCTGTGTTAATTTCACACAACATAGAATTAATACTTTTTAAAACTGGCTATTTTTCTCTGGTCAGTGACCAGAAAATGTTCTCAAAATTCTTGGGCTCATCAAAAAAACTCTCGTTAGTGCTAAACAGGCTTGTGTTCTTTCTTATCTGGTTCTCATTATCAAACCATGAAGTTTTTTTTTTTTTTTTTTTAGATAATGGCTCTGCCGCTGATTCCAAAAGATTTGGAAAGGTTTTCACCAAGATGTCGATTACTTTTTTTTCATCTGTTGCACTGAACTACGACCTGTTCCGTCTTGAAATAGTTTAGCGTACAGTATGTTTTCAGATAGGCCCTCCTCAATTTATCCTTTCATTGTAAAAGAAAAAAAGGATTAGTGACAGTTAATTTATAATTTAACATTGGGCAATTATATCTCATATGTTACATTGGTCCACATTGGTTACAAAAGGTTTATTACTTGTTTCCTTTTCTAAACTGAATTTGGTTTGAAAAGGACATTTTGAGGACAAATGCAAACATAGATCTATAAACTATGTGAACTTTCTTTGACCTATAATGAAAGGGAAGTAAGATGGAGACTGGGATGAGCTGGCATGTGTTTAAAATATGTGTCTCTTTAGTTGTACACTGAAGCCTAAATGAAGAGGGTGTCTGTTGGCTGCAACACCAAAAGACCATCATAAACCAATAAACACCCCCTCACACACAGAGAGAATTGGGGGAGAAGGCATGCAGCTTTTGTCTCTCCATGGGAGAGCGGGCTTTGGATGGAGGCTGGAGGAAGGTTTACAGCTGGGGAACAGGGCTTGTAAATTTCATGAATCTCTAACCCGGCTAGCTACTTTGTAGTACTGTATCATATTTCATAGACTGCACAGAAAATTGTGGAGTGTATATGTTACACTTTAAGAGTAAAGTTTACACCAAGCTCAATGATCATTTGGGTCCAAATTCCGCAGTGTTGAAAGAACACTGGAGTTAAAAGAATAACATCAGAGTATACTCTCACTTTGAGAGTATAAATGAACTCTTTTCCTGATATCATTTGACTCTTTCAAGACTGATAGACCATAAATGTAAACTCTGTTAGTGTCTAAACTATACATTATGGAGTAAAATGTACCATGGAAAAGAGAGTTTCTCCATCACCAAAACAGAGTTCATTCTGGCTTTAAAGAGTTGATTTTTGACACTTGTATTACTTGTAGCTCTAAATGCTGGCTTGAGATACATAAGGAACATTAACTCTTACATTAAAAATAATTACACATGAACAAGCAAACAGAAAGTCCAAGTATACTTTATTTTAGTTTGCATATCTGGTGGGCTAACATATTAATAATATGCCTTCTTCCGGCATTTCTGATATTAAAACACAGGAGAATTTCTTCTTTGGCTCAGTTTTTCTCCTAACTGGTTGTTTGTAACTCCTGTCCTTCTTCCATGGTTCCAAGAAGTAACTGGTAAAGCTACAATATGGGTAAAGTTTAGGCCAGTCTTAGTTGCAGTGTGATACAGTCATATAAGTTTTCAAATGAAGAATTTCTTTTTGTGTGTGGTTATTAGAACACCTCCCACCTTGTTTAAGATAAGAGATATGTCAGAGTAAAAATTACAAATAAAATTGAAGAACCTCACTTCAGTTTTGGACAGCACCACTGCATGTTCTCAGTAAATCCAGTAATCATATTTAATACAACCAAATGAGATTAACTCTATGTACACAACAATGCAAAATTGTGCTTTTTAATGCCTTAATATTAAACATGAATTTGTAAGTGCTAAACTATTGAACTGTTCTGGCAAGCCAAGCAGCCAAGCAGGGTTTGAGTTTGCACCCTGCCAGCACCCATAGTTACTGCTTGAACTCAGAAGAATTTCTAGTTTCATTCAACCAGAGCATCTTTAGCAACAAGCACAACTGATTGTGATATTAAAAGCACTTTTGAGTAGTTTCTTTGCTATTCTGTCACTTCAGAGATCCATGAAGTAGTAAGAAAAGTTTTTGATATTGCTAACATTTGTTGAAAAAACTGGGTGCTGTGTTTTCAAAATTGTGCCTAAGCAATCATAATAATAAAAAAAATATCTGTAAGATAAGCAAAGCCATGTCTTGCTGAGTCAAACAATGAGACCACATGATGGATGGACAGGATTTTTTGACAACAAAATAGGGTTTTCATCAGAAATTGTAAGTTTTGACTGAACTGTTGCAAACTGAAGACATTCTGAAGTATTGTGGTAATTGTTTGAAACTTGATAAAGAACTAGCCTTCTTCACTACACCTATAAGAAAAACTGTAAACATAAAAATGTAGAGAGAAGTAATCACAGCCTGGAAATGCTAATCAATCTGGGGATCAGCCTTGTTCTGTGTAAAGACAAACAGGAACCACAATGGCATTGCAAACTTCTAATGGATGCATGATGAGGCCCCCAGTGAATGCATTTGTCATCTCTTTGTGTGTATGTGTGTGTGTGTGTGTGTGTAAAGGGAATTATGATTTCTTTTGGTGTTGCAGCCAGACTGACGCCCTTTTCCTTTAAGCTCCAGTGTACAACAGCAGAGACACGACTGAGGAGACATATTTGAACCACATGCTTTACTCATCCGAGTCTTTCTCAATGTCTCATTCTGTTCTGTATCCATCTTTTAAGGTTTTTCAAAAGGGTGAAAAAATAAGAGAGCTTCCCATTCCTGGCTCATCCAAGTTTCACACTGAAAAATAAATGTTTTAATTTAAACAAATTGATTGCTGTTGCTCTTTTTTTCTGTAAAAAAAATAAAAATAAAAAATTAAAGAAGGAAGCAAAGACAGCAAAAACAGTCAGACTGTCATAAGGTCTTAAATTTAATATGAATCTATGATGAGCAGTGCCAGTGCACAAAGCATGAGATACAATGCAGCGAGAAGAGGGGAGGAAAAACATACAAGAAGAAAAGAAAACTAAAGTACACATTTTTGTGCTCATGAAAAAAGATTCTTACTGTGACCAGATGGTTCAGATTATATGGATTAATTTCAAGATCACTGGCCAAATTAATCCACGGCAAATCTCAACATACTCATTTTGTCAGGAGAGCAAAAACTAAGACAGTAACCAAAGTCTTTAAAGGTTAAGAAACCTCAGTAAGAGAATGAGTATTTAAATCAATGTTGTTTAGCATTACTTCATCTTTATCATATCTTTTCCTCTCCTCTTTTCCAAAATACAAACAGTCTGACTCATTACTGATCACTATCAAATAAATGCACAATAAAATACACATAAAACTCATCAGACTGACATCAAACTATATAATTCAGACAGCACAACATGGACAACAAAAAAAAATCCATAGTACAGCAAGATAACGTGTTTAAAAAAAAATATTATATTCAACATATTTGACTTATTTTATCATGAAACGCAAGGTTACTTGCTTTGTGTAAAATAAATTAGAAATGTTTCATGTTAAGATATTTTAATTATTTTTCTAGCAATATTTCCAGCAAGCAATGCCTTTAGATAGATTTACCACACAACAAAATACAGCAACAAAATAACCTGTTCAAAATGACTCGAGGCATGCACAAACCATGTAAACATTTTATCTCATAAATGGAGGGTGTGATGCTGCTTATCTTAAAATGTGTAGCTCTTGCCTGGATAGGACTGTTCTAGTTGACCAGGTTACACTCCTCCACATTCACACACATTTACACACACTCACCCAAACTCACCTGTTCATGCCCCAGCCTCTTGTACACACCTGCGCTCACACTCTCACTCACCTACATTCACTTGCTGACACTCAACTCACCACCCCACATCTCCCTTACCCCTCACCACACGCACGCACACACACGCACTCATAAACTCATGCCCACTTGTCTGCTCATAAACACACTTACCAGCATTCACCTGAACTCACACATTGACTAACACTCCACTCATACAAAACTTTCCCAAGTACAAACTAGATGCCATTCATGTCCACATTTCACACACCAGCACAGAGGCAGAAAGACTGGCCAACATAGCCACCATCAGTTTTTGATTGAAATATAATAATCATAAATGTTTAGAAGATATCCTCAAATGATAATGGTCAGAACTATCATGTTAAAACAGCAGCGGAAACAAACAGAAAATCAATCCTAAGTATCATGGTAGCTATAGAAACATGTTCAGGCGTTAAGCATCAGTGAATGATGCCAAATCATTCAAGCAGTCATTACTTAAAGGAGTTGAAAGCCCTTTTGCAGCAAACTTCCTGAAATAACAAAAACCTTGCATAGCAGACACTAAATATTTTGTATGTAGAAAAATAGAGAGAATTTCTTCCAAAATGCATCTTGACAGCACAGTGAATAAAATCTGGACTATGGCAATACATTGTTATTTTCCTTCTGCTGACTGATGATCTGTGTATACTGCCCATGCATGTGCAGCTCTTGTTGCAACTCTCGTTGTTTAGAAAGCCGCCAAATCTATAAATGTCTTTGTTTTAGGAATGTCAAGATTGGTGAGAAACTGGTTTTCCAAAGCTGGCGCACGTCTTCAGCGGTTACAGGCCAAGAAGCAGGTCACTCCCTGGACAGGTCAGTTCAGGGTGAATGTTTTCACAAAGACAATATCTTTTGTTTCAAAAATAATGGAATAGTCTTTTCTTGAATTTGTGGTTTGTACAGTTTAAATTAAACAAAATTTGAAACAATTGTACAACTTTACAAGGTCATTATTATTCATCCGTTAACAACACAGCTCAGGAATAAAGGTCTGTGGGTGGTCTTTCATTTTTGGATGCAGTTTCACCACTTCTATGTGCTTCTGTCGGCATCATGTATCAAAAATAAGGAACAGCACGGTTTGAAAGAAAGAAAGCTTCTGTTTTTCTGTTAGCAGTCTACTTCTGTCTTTTACTTAATTATTAAAATGTTCCTGCTTCTTTCTCTTTCATATGTACTTATGGCTTCAAGGACTTATGTTTTGGGGTGTTTTTTACCACAAGACTAGTGATGCCTGCATTCTGTATGAAGTCCAGTTAATTAAAAGTAGAAAATGCCCACAAGGAACTGCTGCTTGTGTGTATGATCAACCTCATTCATTAACATAAGCTTAAACGATTTCAAAGTTCCAACCTTCTTACAAACATCTTGATATTTTAAAACTTTACTTCCACTATAGTTTGTCAAACACTTTTTATGGATGAAGTCATGTTCTGAGGGTGAATGTATCACAGGAAGTGAACACTGATCTTCTTTCAGATGTTGGTGGTTCTATAAACTCTGGTCCAAGCCAATGGACTTTCCACATCCCTTAACTATATCTCTGTGTTTATGTATTTAAGAAATAGATTCAAACTCAGTTCACTGATTTCATTGAAAGCTCTGTATGAATTTGACTTTTTCTTGCATATTTTGAATACTGTGTCAAAACCTCCTGGTCTCTTATTTGAGAGAATGACAATGAAGTGAACCTTCACTTCATGGAAGTGAAGTAAAGTGAAGTTAAGGTTGGTGTACATGTCTGTTCAGAAAGGCCATTGTATTCTGGTTATACAAAAAAGGTGCTTCATGATGGATTAACTATATGGTGGGCTATGAATCTGTAGGGGTGTGTGTATGTGTGTGTGTGTGTATGCGTGTGTGTGTATGTGTGCGTGTGTATGCGTGTGTGTGTATGTGTGTGTGTGTGTGTGTTTGTGTAAGAGAGACAGAGAGTGAGAATGAGAGGGATATAGAGAGAGAAAGTAGTGAGTGATCATTTGTAATATGTTCTTTAGTCCCACTACTCCTTGGTTTGGTCTTTGCTCTGTTTCTTCATTTTCATTCTCCGGTTCTGGAACCAAATCTTAACCTGCCTCTCTGTCAGGTTCAGTGCGCGCGCCACCTCATGCCTTCGGTCTCTCGTGAGATACATGTTGAACAAAAATTCCTTTTCAAGCTCTAGGGTCTGGTATTTAGTGTATGGACACCTCTTCTTCCTGGAGGAGCGTGCATGAAGCCAGTTGGCTGATGGGTCATCTGTAGGAACACAGTGAGAAGAAACAAAAGAATGTGACAATGTGTGTGAAAAGGGAGTGGGGGGAGAAGGGGTGTGTCTGCTACATCCAGTGTCAGAGAAACACAAATCCAAGACATTAACATGTTGGTTAAGTGAGAGATTACAGTCTGACTTCATCAATCATGATTTCATCATTGCAAGCAATACCTGAAGCCGAAAAAAATGAGCTGGGAAGCTATCCAATTACAGAACTATAGTCATGACCATAAAAAACTCTCCCATCAAGAGTTTTTTATGCTCTTGGTGGAAGTCAGGTGTTTGCTTCAACATTCAAAACACACAATTCTGATATTCAATACATAAAAATGTCACAAAGTAGAAGTAAAATATTGATGTTCAACAGATAAATAGATGTTATGACTAAAAATATTTCAAAATCAAAAAGATTATTTCCCTTGATGATTACAAGCACACAAAAACACATCCACACACAGCTGCATACATGCACCTCCCCAACCCCCACACACACACAAGGAAGATGAATTACAGCTCTGTAAAGCTTTCATTATCATTCTTTCTCTTCTGGGACTATGAAGATTATGTTACGGAAGTCACTGCATTACCTCTGATCGTTCCTTTAGGAAGCAGAAAAATATTTCTCGAAGAAGATATTTGAATGTATGATGTTCATTTTTGTTTTTTATTAAATGGTACATCTTTCACATGTTTGCCTTGATAAAATCTAACAGAAAGAGCTGAAAACAGCAGTTAAATCCTATCAGAAAAAAAATAGCTTTTTATTTTAGTTATGAGAAAATAAAGGTTACATTTGCCTTTTAAATTAGATGAAACAACATGAGACTTATATAATGCTTTTCAACCGTGATAAATGTATAGCATCTTCAAGAACCCTCAAAGGATTCTCAAAGATGCTATACAATAAAATAAAAATGTATTTTATGTAATTTAGTTCTCTTGCATCTTCTTGGAACCTCTAAAGCCCCAAGAAATTAAAAAACAAAAATGAATGTAGATCATGTGTTGCTTTATGGTAACATGGATGTGAAATACTAAATCACATTGTGTGGAACATAATTAGGGCCTTTGAATTGAATATTCCTATTTTTGAAAGGGGAGAAAACCAACACTTACTTTCTTTCTCAACATTATTTTCCCTCACGATGTAGCCTGCCTTGTTTTTCACAATAAACTATGAAATCCTCATCCTCGGTATTTTTATTGCTTTCAGATCGATGTAATTAGTCAAGACTTGTTTTTTTACATATTTGCTTTCTTTAGAGCTTGGAAATGTCTGTTCTCCTGTAAAGAAATGTTCACTATGAAACATCTCACATAGGCTGAATTCTGAAAGAAAATGCTTCTACATTATTTTAACTCTTTAAGATTATCCCTGAATTTACAGCCGGTGAAAAGTATTAATATGTTTGTAAATGTAGTTTATTATACATACCGATCTTACCTGATGTCTAAAGAGAAAAAAAAATATTTTCAGTGAAGGACAATTCTTGTGGATTTGGGGGGAAATATAAAAGCCTTGACTGTAATTGTTGTAGTCTGAAAGCACAGAGACTTAAGAACGTAAGAAGAAAATTTGTTTTGTTTGGAATACCAACTATAGCTTAATCTCGGTTTAGACTTGATGTGTCATCAATTTTTACCCAATCTTCATCAGATTTTCAGCAAGAAACTGGTTACTGACTCAGTAAAGTTTAAAGCTAAGTTATTTCTCTGTGTGGAAGACTTTTGGATCTTCAGTGTTCAATTAATATTGATAATAATACTAATACTAATGCTACTACTACTAATAAATTATTTTTTTTCCATGTGCATTTCATCTTAAGCAATGTTTTTATTTTAATAGACTAATGTGCCAAATAAGGAGGAGACCCATGTTTCACAATTTAAATTTCAAAATTAAATCAACAGTGGAACTTGATATATATGATGGAGTGTTGAAACAGGACTAATAGAACAACATAGTGCTGTAGCATCAGACCCATTTGGATCTGAATGATAGGTTCCCTATTCTCTATTCTTCCTGTAACCAACGGCCTCTGTCACAGGACATGTCCTCAACACTCTGGAATCCATTTTCTCCAGCATGTTCAGTGTCCAACGTGGCCAGCGAACAAAAGATCAATTACATTTCAGAGCAAAATATAATTTTTGCGAAAGAGACAAGTATGTATATGTGTATTGGTGGAGACTGGGTGGGGGTTGTGCAGTACTTCTACCAAGCTGTAAAGTGGGTCCTTTGCATGACTTGGGCGTATTATCACCTTGAGAGTCATTCATTACTATTGAAGCAAGGCCACAACCATGGTTGTCACCAAAGATGACAAATGGGGGTGGAGGAGAGTGAAAGGTGTGCTTGTGTGAGTCTGAGAATGTGTGTGTATGTGTTTGAGTTGTATCTATACCATTCAACTCGTGCATCAGCCAAGTAATGTGTGGTTTATCCACATAGAAGAGAAGATGGACACTTCTGTACAGAGATAAATAATGCTGTCGTGTGATAGTTATCTACCACTGACTAGGTGACTATGTGATGTGTGGCCTCATTGATATTGACATGGAAACAGAAAAAAATGTCAACAACTCAGGCCATTTTCTTCTACTTTTGCAATTTTTTTTAATAGTTCCAGAAATTGACCCCTCTTTTATCCCAAAGGCACAGTGTTATATCTCCAAGTCGTATTTCATTTTCCTGTCCCTTCGCCCCATCTCTCCCCTTCACCAACAGTAACATAGCAATTAATGGGGTTGTTCATCCAGCATTAACATAATTCACTTTGGGGTAATAACTGTGTGAGTTTACCCAGCAGCAGTACAAGGACTGAAGTGTGATTTGGTAGTTTATCCTGGGCGGCTGCCCAGCTCCCATAATGCAAAGAAAATTCTGGAGCTGGAAAGAGACTTTATTTAACATTTTGTGACAACCATCCTCTTGTTAACATATATTATGCATATGATATTTCACTCCTTTTACTTACTGAAAAGTGAATAAGACACGCATTAAAAGAGTCCAAGTTAAAAGTTTACTGTAGCTCTCATTCTGTTTTCTTCAGACTCTTGTCTTCAAATTAGAGATTGTGGCTCTGGAATCTTTCCTCTGCTGAAACCAAATATTTTAGAAGCAGGAAGTTTTGCGGTGTTGCTATTGAGTCTAAGTTGAGCCGGTATCCTGAAATAAAGACTTTGCACATCTATAACTTTCCAAATACTTGACATAAGCAAAATTCATTTTTCATTCGTATTTAAGGTTGTTTAATGGTTTTTGGTTTGTTTTTATGTAACATGATCATTTAAAACTTTGAAATTTTTTAACCCATTGATTTCAACCACACAAGCTTACACAATGTTGGACTGAAATTAAATTAAATGTCATATGTCTGTTTTTTTTATACATTACTATTTAGAGATTGTTCTCATTGCAACAATGTGATGTTATTGTTTTCTCAGGAAAACTATTTCAGTCAGCCTTCTGCACTTTTCTGTGACATTATGAGAAACTAGATTATAATCTTTTCCTGAATTTTCAACATGAATGAAGTAACTACCAACCATGATCCCAACAAGTCACTATGATGTGTTCAGTATTCTCTGTCAATGTACCAGTACTTGTTTTGTCAGACCGGCTTTCAATGCCAAAATAGCAAGAGTTTCACAACTTTATAGCAATATCCTGATATTCGTGTCATTCTGGTCACGTTTTTAAAGTTTGTTGTTTTATTTATTAAATTCTAATGAAATCGTTTACACATTAATATGTTCTTTTTTTATTTCAACTGAAATGAATTAGACTGATGACTTGTGTATCTTTACAATGAGATTCTCGGTGCTTACTGAAGAACAAATCTACTGCAGAACACAAGATTTAATAATAAGAAAAATACGCTTACGCTTTAAAATAGAAGACAGATAGTTTCCTCCTGTTCCAGTGTAGACAGATAAACCTTCCCAATCAGCAGTTCGGTCTGGATCTCTGTGTCGGGGAAAGTCTAATAATTCATCCTGGAGCCTGATGGGCTCCATCCA
>VMRN01000049.1:3327860-3339769 GCA_010277015.1 Poeciliopsis turrubarensis
GTGTGTGTGTGTGTGTGTGTGCGTGTCTGCATGTACGTGTGTGCACGTGCGTTAGCAGTGCTTTGATAAATTGTGCTCAGATTTTATTTCTGCTTCTGAACAAGCCTCTGTTAAGACACAGTTCTGTTTTGGTCGGCGGCGCGGCATGGAGAGAACAGGGACGAGGTGCACACGTCCAAATAATACGCTTCAAATAAATGATGAAATATCGGAAAGGATTTTTAACTGAAATAACAACAATTTTCGACGATGATTACAGGATTGTGTTGAGTAAGTGTTCGTAAAAAAACAGACACGAACCATATAGGCCAGCCAGCAGAGAACTGAGGGAGGTCAAGAGTCGCTTAATTCAACTCAAGCCAATTATTATCTTCCAGATATGGTCAAAATTTGCGGCGAAAAATAATTACAATCATGACCCAAACTATTTTCCAGTTGACTTCGGTGTATTATCGGGACAAATACAGCTATTCTGCCCGGTTCCAGGATCTTTCACGGTCCGTTACGTCAAACATGAAGAAAACTAAACAGCTGAAAAAAAATCAAACATCAGGCAGGATTCTTATAAATAACGATATGAAGGTGCAAAATGAAGCTGGTTGTAAACCAAGCCACTGAAATGTAAAAACTTAAGCAGATTCTGACTGGAGAACAAATCTTAGCATAAAAACAAACAAACATTCTCACTTTAAAAGCGCCACAAGATTCTGGATCCCAGTAATGTTAAAATCAGTCAAACCAACGTGTCTGTGCTTGGCTTGTACTTTTGCTAGTTGGGTATTGATATCTGGTTTTGTTTTCTCTTTTTGCTTGTGTGTCTCTGGGAGCTGCAGTAAGTAAGAGACCGTTTTTCTGTAGCTCTGTTAATAAATGGAGCAAAACAGAATGGCTGTAACACGCAAAAATGCTCACAGTTACGTAGAATTGCGAGCATTTTTCAAAGAACTCCCTATATCTTTATTCCCAGCAGCAGATGTTTGCAATACTTTAAATGCCGCCTGCTGTCCAACCTTAACGCTCCATGTACTCTGATGAGAGTGGCGGATCAATCTGCTCTTCTTTTGAGGGAAAACGGTGATAAAATGGATGCAAAATGTTTTAGTGTTTTTGAAAGAGGAATCAGTTGTTAAGCAAATATACTTAGGTTTTCAGAGACTCTTAGATGGATTTTAAATGTTGATAAATATTTGTAATTGCATTAAAACTAAATGCAATTACTCACATGCACACACACACATGCACACACACGCACAAGCATATATATATATATATATATATATATATATATATATATGCAGGGTGGAAGGTGGGAACACTTTCCGGCTCTTTGTTCTTGTTTTATGGCGGCATTAAAGTATTTACTGTCTCCCATCCCATGCTCTCCCTCGCATCATTTCCTGCTTTCATTACTTACTTTGATCCGCGCCGTCCTTGTCTTTACTTCCTTCACAGACATCCTTACTTTCTTCAAATCCTGATCCCTGAATGGAAGTGGAATGGAGGTTCAGCTCGCGTTCCGCCGTGGAAATCGATTCTAGAATGTATGTGGTAGTCTCGTGTTGTCCGCTGATTTTGATGGGAAGCTCCCCGCCTTGATGGCTAAGCTGGGGCTCCAGTTTGACCTGCCCCGTTTGGCTCTGGCCCGGGAAAGACTCGGAGTCTCGCGGCGCGCAGTCCAGCCATGATCGGATGTATCTCGTGTCTGCGGCGCCTGCGGCGACATGCTGGCCCGGGATGTAGGGATGGTAGACTGCAGGGAGACCACCAGTTCCGTGGTGCGGGCTGAAGGGCCCCCAGGGTGATGAAAAGACCGGACCTTTGGGCTGGAAGCTGCAGGATGGATATGGCTCGGAATGAGCATGCTCGGAGTGCGCGGCTCCATCGGTCGCAGCGGAGGTGGAAACGGGAAACTGGACGCTGGAGAAGCGAGGCGCGCCCGAGAGTTCGTCGCTATCATGACTTATGATGGAGTCCACGTAATAGTTGCTCAAAGTCCCAGAAATCGACATTCTTGGACATTATCTAGAATACGCGGCAAGTTTACTTCATGCAGAACAAAAGCAGAGACATTAAGATAATTTTGCCACTCTCTTATTTCCCACTCCCTTCTGCAGATTACTTTCAGGGCTCTCTCTCTCTTTCTCTCTCTCTCTTTCTCTCTCTCTCTTTCTCTCTCTCTCAGCCCATCCCCCTCTCCCATCACCAACTTGCTCAGTATAGCGAAACAAAGTGCTACAGCCAACCCATCGTAAATGTTGGCGGGTTACTCGGGTCTGTGCAGCTGATTGGCCGGACCTTTACCCTGAGTCTGAAAAAAGCGCCGCTGCAGCAAAAAAAAATAAATAAAAAAATAAAAATAGTGCCCCTCTGCCCCCAAAAAAGAAAGAAGAAAAGAGGAGACGTAGCTCCTTCCGCTCTCTCTTTGTCCTCCATCCCTTCACTTCATTGTATTGCAGTGTTTACAGGCACAAAATAAAATAAAATAGTACCAAAAAAATGCCTGTAAACACTGCACTATAATTTCTTCTGAATCACAATAAATTGCATTCCAGCCGATAGCCTGTCTGTGCAAACTGCATTCAAACTATGAGGGTCAACTAAATGCACATTTTTGTATTTTTTTTAATTTGATTTTACTCAAATGCAACGTTTGGGTCACGCGCATTCCAGAATGTGTAATAATGACCAAGAGAGCAGCCAGTGCTGCTGTATTGCGGTCAAGCATTTACCTCTTAAATCAGCTCTGTGTTTGGTGGGTATGCACTTAAATCACTATTACACTAACTCACTAGTCCTAATTCATGTTGCGAGAAAAGACAAGTTAACTGAAAAACATCCCACTGGAGCTTCTGTCATTATTTACTTGCCTCCTGAACTTAGCTGGTAGTTCTTCCTTGTGGCTTTGCAGCTGTGACACTATTTTTATTGGCAAATTAACGTTTGTCAATTATCTCTATTAAAGCAGGTCCGTCTTGACTTCAAAGGGCAAACTATTTCAGCTACTTTTTGAGGCTCTTTTAAAGCCACAATAAAAACTCCAAGGTGATTGTTTCTGGTTTATAGGCCACGGCTCGTGGTCGTGCGGGGGCAGTGCGCCTCGACGGGGAAAGAGAAACTGGATGGAGGAAAGAGACGAAGCAGCTGGCTGCCAGAAAGAGGAACATTGGGCTCTGATGATCTGCGAAATAATACATGTTTGAGGGTCAGCATAATGACGAAATGTGAGAGCGGACTGGAGTAGGACTGGAGGGACCGGGAGAAAAACACAAACTATTGACGTCATCGGTATGGTGAGTCAAAGCTTTTGATTGTGATTGTACAGAAATTTAGTTCTGGATTTCAGTCGATAATAACTATTAAATGCCATCTGTATGATACACACGCTAATTTTGTTATTTAAGTTGAATCAAGATAAACTAAGGCGGAACTGCAGCGCTGCAGTTATGTAAAAGAAATAATTATGAACTGAAAATTCTGGCTTCAGTCATGTAATCTTTTGTAATTGAATTTGAATCGGACTTTTTCATTGAATTGGAATAAATTGGATTAATCTGAGTGTGTTTGGACAGAGAATCGTTTCTGTCCAACTGGATGTAAATTGGACTCGTTTTGTGTGCCACCTTGAGAAATGATGAAATCTGCATTAAACTAAGGTGTACTAAATTAAGGTGAACTTAATTCAATTAAATTTATTTTTCTATATTTGTCCTGATTTGTTTTATGATTGGAACAGATTCGAAAAAAATATATAAAATTCTGACATTAACCTTTTTTTCCCTCAAGCGGCATGTTTTTGTGACCAAATCAGAAGCGACAATTCCAGGAAGGTTTGAAGCGATTTGCGATTTCAAATAATGTCCTACTCAACGTTAAACTGATGAAATAAATGCATAAACAGACTAAACTCAGTGTACTTTCTTTTGTTTTCGATTGTTCGTTTAATCTGGTGCATAACTTTGCTATGTTTAAGAGCATCTTAAACATGCTTCCTTGTGTCATTATTGCTGAAGCCTGCTTTGCCTTGCAGTCACAGTTAGAATCTTTTCAGTCAGACCGCAGGCTGAGGGAATTTCCAATTTTCACAGGGCCTCCACCCTGTGGGTTTACAGTCATCCAGACAGCGCGTTAATTGAGAACAGCGGAGTGCAAAAAGCTTTAAAATGTTATCTGTAGAGCAGAGTTTCGGTTCAGAGCTTCAGTGAGGTTAGAGCGGAGATTTGGGAGAAGCAGGCCCCCTCCGCGCATATTTTCCCAATTACTTAATCCGCTATTACATGATAATGTGAGTTTCATTAAAAAGCCAACGTGGTGAGACTTATTTCGTTATTACATCTGGATTTGATGACACATTCAGAAAGCGATGTTTTCAACAGGAAGGTAACGCATTTTCTAGTCAGTTCTTGCGCCGCTTGACGCCAATTAATCGGCTCTCGAGGCGAACTTTCCCGAAGACACGAATCAAGTTTGCAGTGGTTCAACACCCTCGATTCCATCACGTTAAAGCGCCTGGAAATTGAAAGAAAATTTCTTATTACAAGAAACAGGTTTTGCATCTGCACCTGAAGACATTAATAGATCATTTTGCAAGCTTCATTAAAGTATTTACAGAAATATCAATTACCATGAAATCATTTGTCTTTTAAATCTGCCACTCAACAGAGTTTATATTATCTTCCATATTCTTAGCAATTAACTTAATGACAATTGTTAAGATATTCTGAGAAATATGGTCGGTTCCGTACAGAACCATTTTTCGGTGTTATTGATACAGCGCAGAATTTCTAACTCATGCTTAATTTGGCCTACAGTGGGCATATTGATTTTCGAAATAAATATAAAAGCACCGCAGTCATTTTAATTTAAAACAAGAAATGATCTTTTAACAAAACTAAACTCACACAATTTCAAGTATACAAATAAATAAAAAAAAGTTTAATAATGATAACAACAATAATAATGATAATAACATTATTATTATTATTATTATTATTATTATTATTATTATTATTATTATGCAATAATAATCAATTCTATATTTGAGAAAATTCACTTTGTTCTCAAATTCATCTATAAATAAATGTTAATCTGGAAAAAATAATAATTTTTTCAACAAAACTCCTCAGAAACTTTGGTAAGAAACAATATTTTCCCAAAAATGGGAATTTAAAATGAACAGAAATTTGTCTGACAGATTAGGGATAATAACACCATGGTTAAAAATAATAATACATTTTCAATAATTTTTTTTTGTTTTATTTTCCCCTTCAGCCATAATAATTCACTAGATAAAAACTCACAGTAGTAGAAACTTTTCAACTTGCATTATAAGTTTTATGCCTCTGGAAAGTTTTTTTTTCTTCTGTTGAAAATGACCTGCTGTTTTTTATTAATGATTCCCAGTAGTACACTGAGACCTTCTCACACGGCGGCCCACATAACTATTTAATTGTGGGACTGCAGAACTGATCCCATTCAGGGAGTGGAGTGGTTTGTTAGGTGAAAAACTTGCTGACTGAGAAGTTAGATTTAAAAAAAAAACAAAAAAAAAAAAACAACATGTATCTCTCTCCTATTGCTGGAAAACTCCTAGAAATTCTGCACATTTTTCCAAGCATGCAAGAACCTTGCTGAAAACATATTTCAACTATGCTTCAAAAATAATAAACATTATTGTTGGTTGATATTATTTGTATAACAGTATATGAATGTCTGCTTTAGCAGGGTGATTAAAGAAATGCCTACTTTGTCTTATATGTACTTTCAGATGACATGTCTTCTATCTTGCTACTGCACAGAAAGACAGACATTTTGCGAGGCTGAAGAAGTGTCACATCTATAAACAGAGACAGAAGCAGAGGTCATGGAGGGCAGGGCTAAAGAAAAAGTAAGTATATGCATGGAAGTAATTATATTGTTAGCTGCAAAGAAAGGGAGTTCTTCATGGTTTTCTTAAATTGGATGTTTTTGTGTTACTTCAGTGTGATATCTGGCTTTATGACAGTATTACAAAAGACTTCGAAAAACATGACAATCAAGTCGTAAAGCACAAAACTTACCTTAATTAAATAAATCATGCTGAAGTTGATGCAGATTTTTCAAATGAAATATTTATTTGTCACAGATGAACTCAGATCTGTTCACATTCTTGCTGAGAAAGAAGAAAAGCCAAAGATCCTAAGTCTCACAACATTGAAATCTACAGGAACTGAACCTCCAACCCCTAATTCAACTTGGATAAGAGGCTCATAGCAGCCTTGTTACACACAAGACAAGGACACTTAGAATGTATCTACCATTATATTTTTAATTTGACCCTTTGAATCACATAATTGATTAAATATTTAATTCAAATGAATAATTATTGAATTGGAAAATAAATCATTCAAATAACTGAGTTATCTGAATTAAAATAATTGAATTCAAATCATCTGAATTCAATGAATCTATCCATCCATGGATGGATTAATAAAGGCTTTGGATTATTTTCATTTTACTGAGTTTTAATTGATTTTGTAGATTGTAGTTTTTAGTGTAATATCTTCAAAACCTTAGAGGAGGTGAAATACAAAGTCTTGGTTGGAAGACACTGACCCAACTTACAGCCACTGATTCTGCTGAAGAGATGGACTCATCAGATGAGCCCGAATTAGAAACCCAGAGCCAACACTGGAGTCAGAGGCTGTTTGGAAAGAATAGATCAGAAGGGGAAGAAAAGTTTTCTTCTCACAAGCACTTAGCAACTGTGATATTTAGTAAGCGAATGTATCTTTCAACCTAAAATTATGTAAATTGTTTTATATTATTCTATTGTTAGATTGAATCTTGTACAATTTTCCCCATAAAGATTTCATTTCATGAAACAATGAACATTTTTTATAATATACACTTCTTAACTTAAGAAAATATATATTTTGGGGCTCCACAGTAGTGCAGTTGGTAGCACTGTTACTTTGCATCAAGAAGGTCATGATTTAGGTTGATTGATCTCTCTAAATTCTCCTTAGGTGTGTGCATGCTTGATTTTGTCTGTCTAATTTTGCAATGGACCTGTCCAGGATGTGTCCTGCCTCTCGCTCATTGACCGCTGGAGACCCGTAACCCTCGTAACCCCACTTGGGATAAGCATGTCAGATGGATGGATTGACATATTGTGTATTTCAGCCTGAAAGAATCAGGGGTCAGATTCTAAAATCCAGGCTGTGGTGGGAGATAAGCTGAAACATTCCAAGGGTCCACAGGACACCAGCTGTGGCACATGACAGTAACAATGAGAAGGAATCAAGATTGTGATCCTCATGTTAGAGGGTGGTGTCAACCAGTGTGTACATGCCCACTTGCTATCCCATTAAAATGGTTTAATTTCATGTGGGAGACAATTTTGGGAAAAGTTTGGTGAGTATTTCAATACATTTAGCCCCCAAATTTGCAGTTTCAGGTGGAAAAAAATAATGAAGAAGAATTCCTTCAGATTCAATAGGGATTAGCAGTACTTCGCTGCTCAGGCCGAACAAGCAATTTAGGCCCGAGCAGCCTAGATTGCTTGTTACTTCTCCAGTGGGGTGAGGTCCCTCCCCTCAAAGATCTGATCCAGCTCCTGGAGTGAAGGATTCAGGAGAGAGGAGGCCTCTTTGGTGGGTTGTGCTGGATTGGCAGGTGTTCCCCTCGTCCCAAGACACCTGAACTTCACCGGAGGGTTGACGAGTCTCTCTTTGTCATGAGGTCATTCTCTGAAATATCAGGAGTGAATAGTTCAAAACTGCCCTTGTTCTCTCCTTTGTCTGCTGGTTGGGATTGCAGATAATATGTTTCTCTCTTTGTTTCTTAGAAGATGCTGTGATTGGAACATCAAATAGAATAAGATGTTTGCTGCTTCCCCAGCTGCACCTCCATCCTTGGAATCCTCTCCCTATGGCAACCAACCCGTAAGGATCAAGGCGGTTATGGTAACGTTGGTTCTCTCAGGCGGCTCCTGCGCAGCAGTTGTGGCCTGGAGCTAGGTTTGAGTTACGGGGCCAGCAGCCAGACAGTGGGGTGGAGGTGTTGCAAGGGGGTCAGACCGAATCGGTGTGCTATTCCTCAGTCCAACATCCCCACCTGATGACAGTCCAACATCACCAGGTAGGGACGCTGGACTCTTTTCACCATCACAGAAGAAGGGAGGCCTCCTTGGCTGACTGTTGTGGGTGAGCAGCTGGGGTTGCAACCGGCCCCCTCATCCCAAGAAACCTGACCTTAACAGGAAAGCGTGAATACATGTAAACATGTGAAGAGTCACATATGGAAACATGTGAAAACCTGTTCTTGTGAAGGTCAGGTTTCTTGCAACCCCAGCTCCCCAACCACCAAGATGTGTTCACTTTCACTTTCAGTGAAGATGAATGTTATAAACATTCATCATAAAAAATGTAACCGATGGATGTTTGATAACTCCTGGATCTAAATTGCATTGTTGTTGTACTCAAAGACTGTCTTCAGAAAAGTGTGGGTCTCTTTTGAATTGTTTCAACTTTCACAACATTTAATCAAGTTCCTTGTATAAGTCTTAATATGTAAAATACTTGAACAGGTTTCACAATACATGAAGCATATTGTTATACACTTCCATTAAACTTTTTTCTCCAAAATCTGCCCTGAATTGGTGTTTCTGTCCTGAATTGAAGTGTTTCCAGGTGAATCCTGAGTTTCTCCAACATCGACAAATATGTGAACTATTAGATCAACCAACGATCAACCATTTTTCTAAAATTATTCAAAGGTGTATCCATGACTCATCACCCGGAAAAGAGTGTAGTCTACAACCACAGCATGACATAATGTTAAATTTCAGACAATGAAGATCAAGCATTTAGATGGGATCAGCAGACAGACAGAAGAAAAGGAGTAAGGCTGTGTTGGAGGTTGAGAGGTGATCCACCTAGATTCTTTTTTGTGAGGGATCTTCTCACAAAACCAAGAAAACAGTATCAATAGTGTAATTTATTACAGAAATATACAATATAATGTATAATAAGAACAGAGAAATTGTTAACCATTTCAGCAGTTTATATTTCAGTAACTTTTCAAGATAATTACTTTAAGAAGTAATTTTAATATTATGATGACATATTACTACTCTTAGTTGGCTGCTCTATGACTTTCAAAAACTTCACTAAATGAAGAACAAATTTGTTTTTAAAGGTTTTATGGCTCTACAGGCCTTTATTCAACAGCAGCTAGACTGGAACAAGTGCATCGAGAGTAGGCGAAGACATGTGACACAAGGTCCAGGGCAGGGAAATGAACCAGGGTCGAGGTCATTCTTTATGGTGCATCAGCAACGTCTGGTTAGTTTATTTAAAGCACTGGGAAGAGGACAGAGTCTCCAATAAGTCCACAATACATTTAGGTGCAATTATGGATTGCACTAAAAGTCAAAATCAAAATCATAAATTGTATTCACAAATGAACTGAGTCTGAAAACTGGTTATTCATAAAAACAGGATATTCAATGTTGGCTCTATTTTCTGTTTTGCTATGCTATAATCTTGGATTAAAATGGATTATTTTACAGTTTATGCAATTTCATTTACAGACATGTCTATAACTTTGAACATTTAATTTTCTTTCTGTTGTGAAGCACACAACAAATAGAACAAAATTAAAAAAAACATGCATAACTGTTCAATCCCCTCAATCTAGTACTTTGTAGAGACACTTTTTGCAGCAATCACAGCTGATAGTCATCAGCAAGATGGCAAGATGTTTGCCACATCTTGCCACAGGAATTTTTGCCCATTGCTTAAGGCAAAATTGCTCCATCTTCTCCAAGTTAGATGGTTTCCACTGATGAGCAGCAATTTTCAAGTCTGAACACAGATTTTTAATTGAATAGAGGTCCGGACTTTCACTAGACCAGTCATGCACATCAAGTCATCCCTTAAATCACTTGAATGTTGCTTTAGTAGTATTCTTTGGGTTATTGTCTAGATGGAATGTAAATTTTCATCTCAGTCTAAAACACTGACAGACTGAAACAGGTGTTGCTCAAAAATATCCCTTGACAGAGTTTCCCACTCCCTGCTGATGAGACGTGTTGATTTCATGCCAGACATTGTGGTTTCCTTGGCCAAACAGTTCAATTTTGGTCTCGCTTGACCAAAGCACTGTCCTCCGTACATTTTGAAGGTCCTCCCACATGTCTTTTGGCAAACTCAAATGAGCCTTCCTGTTGTTGTCTGTAAATATATATATTTTTTTTTCTGGCCACCCTCCCATAAAGCCCGGCTCTATGAAGTGTCTGGCGTTGTGGTTGTATTATGGACAAAAAAATAAGAGACCACTGCACTGAACTGCATTGAAAACCTTTGAACTCTTCCGGGGTTAAAACATTAGTATTGTTTCTAAATGAATATGAACTTGATTTCTTTGTATTGATTGAGATCTGAAATACTCTGATGGATACTAAACATCCACCCCAACAGCTTACCTACACCACATAGCTCCTACTGGAAACCGTTGGTTCATCATGTTAACAGAGGTTGTGAGAGAAGAGATCACTTTGAACAAAAATAAGAAAAAATAAATTTTATCTTCCACAATATTCCCTGCTTAGATGAAACACACACTTATTGACATACATTCATTTTTTAATAATTTCTGTGGACTTACACTGACCCTTACCCTAATTTAAACATTATCACTAGCTGCCGAACCCTAAACTTAAACGAAACTCAACTAACATTTTAAGTCCTAAACCCAAACCCTATATCCCTAAAATAGCACATTTTCTAATGGGCCCAGGCTTTAAGCCCAAGTGTGTCATCACAATGTATTTACTGGAAAAATTGGCCTTACAAGGTGAGAAATACCAAAAAAAACAACAAAAAAAAAACATACACATCATCATCTCCAAAGTGTTTTCAGGTATTGAGACAAGAAATCTTTGCTAACACTTTTTGTCCTCCAGATGGCACTGTGGCATCATGAACAGACTGAACAAAACACTCCACCCTAGAACAACTTCCCCCCTCCCCCATCTCTCCTCCCTCCTGACTTTTAGTGACACGTCTTCCTCTTCAAGCTCCAAGTCGTGAGGTTCTTACAGAGACAGACATGGTCAAATGAACAGCGGCCTTTTCCCCTTTTAGGTGCAACACTGAAATTTGAAGGTACCTAGAATTAAGACTCATTTGTTTTTACAAATTATTCTCCCCCACGGCATTACAACTTTTGGTTTGTAAAATCAAAAGTTTTACAAGCTTTTGATTTTGTAAAAGTTTACATCAACTTTAAAATATTAATGTTGGTGTAAACATTAATATTTTTATATTCAAAGTTTCTTTAAAGAATATGCACCAGCACACTCAGACACTACTGGCTATGTCTTACACCTTAATGGCTGTGTAATTTCACAGTGAGAGACGGCTGGGACAAAAAAGGTGACATAACATTAGAGCTACAGAAAAATTTAACTTTTCATGTCCACCACATGAAAAGTTAAATACAGTCCCCAATATGATCACATTATATCACTTTAGAATATCATGTTAGTGAAAATATCTAAACATATAAACTCAGGAAAGAAAATTATGCACCTAATAGTCTATATTCTACCAAGTCTATTATTTTCCCCCATTCAGTCAAACTGTCTCAATCTGCTGTAACACATTTTGCACTCCCAAGGACTGTGAAGAGAAGATTATTGAAAACATGACCTTATATTGTCTGTTTTTCTCTTCCAAAAATATAGCCATATATTGCCACAATTTGTGCATGTCCCTCCCTTGTGCTTTTCTGCTGCTGTAAAGCTCATATAACTGGTCACCATGACAACCAGGCCCCATGTTGCAATAAACGCTGTAAAGTTTTATAGATGAGCAACAACCTTCTCTCTCTCTCTCTCTCTCTCTCTCTCTCTCTCTCTTTCTCTC
>VMRN01000050.1:0-11960 GCA_010277015.1 Poeciliopsis turrubarensis
GACAATCCAACGACAAAACACTCAAAACACGTGCAAATAATATCTGATGAGTAACAGAGTTTGTACAATTCCAGGTCAGTATTTAGTTCCAGTTTATTTTGCCTTCGCAGCCCTTCTCTGTTGTCTCCTCCACTGAACTACAAAACATCCTCTGCCATGTTTTACAAATGGCTTGTATGCCGGTGGCCTCTGTGTGTTGACAAGGGTTTAAATTAAAGCGTTCTGATGTAACGGACAAACCCAGACGACCGGCGCCCGATCATTTTAACTCGGGTTATTGTTTTATTTCACGTCATTTCTCCTTGTGGAGTTTTTCAAAATTGACCTCTTGGCCAACAGGTCACTTTAAAAAATTTTTTCTATTTTTTTTTTTTTTTATCCTTTCAGGAATAATCAGCTGAAAGAGAGTCAGGCTTGACGCGTCTCTGTTCGGTTTCTTCCAACATTTACCACCCATGTGGCACAGCCTTAAATGCATGCGTTTCAAGCTAAAGCCTTAAAATGTCTTGAATTGATTTTAAATAATGTACGCTGGCCTTAAATACGTTAATCACTGGTCTTAAAATGAAGGATGATTTTATCTCATTCGAGACTTTTCTGTCTGGCAAAGGTTTGACTTCTTTATTGCGTTCCGAGACTCGAGGCTACCGCTAACTAGCCGCTAATAAACCGTTGTGAGCTAGTTAGCTAGCTCTTTTGCGTCTACCGCTGGTAAGTGTAAATTATCGCCAGTTTGCCGGATTAAATGTGACACTGGCTCACTTCCGTTGCCAACCGGCACGAGGCTGCAAGCATTACTAAAAAAAAAAACAAAAAACAAAAAACAAAAAAAGCTTGGAGCTGTTATATAAAATATTCAGTCTCCTTTTCTACATTTCTCTGGTGATGCAGGTCTTAAATTTCATTCAAGGGGGTCTTGAAGACGTTCCACAATTTCCGTCTAAAAACAAACAATTTTTTGCTCCAAAATGCACAATCTTGCGCATCGCTTTTCAGATGCAATAGAAAATGTGAATTATTGACGGGGATTTTGGACCAGGCTTTGCAGAGGAGGATTATGAATGCGTTTAAATACAATTTCTACACAGGCTGTTCTATGTCTGCAGCATTACGTGCCCTCTATATACGTGTGCTGGCGCATCGATACAAGTACTGGCAGCAAATACGCGCCTTCTCCCTCAACTGTTTTAAAGCGTTGTTGCAGGCGGTTGCTCTGCGTCCTCCACCTCAGTGATTTCTTCCTCGGGCTTAGTTGTCGGAACAGGATGGAAGAACTGCAAACACAAGAAGAAGAAGAAGAAGAAGAAGAAGAAGAAGAAGAAAAACGTCACAACCAAGTGGACGCAAACACTGATGCTTACACTGGCGCCACTGCCAAAGATACAAAGTGGGGTGCGTGTTGGGAGCTGGGAGGAAAATCACGCATGCTTCCCAAAATTGTTTGCAAATGAAATTCAGAAACGTGTGATGTGATATCCTTTATTCTGATGTGCTTAAATATAGTCCAGGGCAATAAAAACTAAGGATATAACTTCGATTTATCCTTAAGGATTCGTAGTATAAGCACAACAGGAAAGAACTGTTGCATTTCAATTCGTGTAAAACTATGGAACAAGTTGAATAAGGAGTTAAAGTCAAACTCGAATACAATGGAAAAGAAAATATAAGGAGGTCATTTTCACAAGACATAGAAATATGGGTGAGAGTTCGTACAATGTGCATATGTAAAGTGAGGCTGATGTGTCTGGGTTTTCTGGGTTTTCTATATGTAAACCCAGAAATAAATGGAAAATTAATGAATCTGTTTATTTTAATTTTTTTTATGTGATTTAAACACAAGCGTGTTTTTATGCTTCTATCCAAACAGCAGAAGAAGACAAACGCTCTCATTTGCAACATGCTAACGAGAACGGAGTGGTGTCACATTCTTAGCGTTTGGAGAATGTCTTTCCTTTTGTCTAACGACCACAAACCGTTTCCCCAGCCGGCGCCGGACACGCGCGTTTTGATTTGGTCGCACTTACCCACGATGCCCTGCGCTCTGCGAAGCGTGAGCGAATGTGCGTGTGCGGCGTGAGGGTGTGCTTACGTTGAGCGGATCGGTCTTTTCCAGGAAATGTTTGTACTTGGCGGGGGGGTGAGGAATCGGAGGGAACAGAACCTTGACCAGCCTGAGAGACACAAGGCGCGCTTTAGGAAGATCTCGAATCCATATTTCAGAGTCACTTCATACCAACTTTGTGATGACACGGAGAGCTGACGCGGGGTTATGTTGACGAAAAGAAGAAAACGCCAAGGCTTTCTTTATTACTTGTTGACCTCATTCTCCTATCACGATTGGCTACTCCTGAACATCTCAGGCGTTTTATGAGAAAAAAAAAACAAAAACAGAAGTGTGGTGAAGGCTTTCTCACTTGAAAAGACACTTCCTACTCTTCTTTGAAAGAAACTTCACAGGTTCTGCAAACTTAAAAGTTGCCTTTGTGTGGGTGTTTTTTTTTTGTTTGTTTGTTTTTTGTTTTTTTTGCTTCATAATTATGAGAAATCATGTGTCTGCTCGGAAGCGGTTGAGCAACAAGGAGATGGAAACGGCTACGACGGGTCATCGGTCTACCTCTGATGGCGCAGCATCAACAGCACGGCCAGGAGGATCATGGGTATTCCGAGCGAAATCAGGGCGATTACGAGAGGATCGAGGCTGTACGTTGCCTGCTCCACGGCTGCGTAAACACACACACACACACACACACACACGCACACGCAAACGCACGCACGCGCGCGCACAAGGAGATGAGTTATTTCACTGACGACGTCGCTGCACTTCTGCTGGAAGTCGTCAGAGTGAAAACAGGAACCAGTCGACGGTCATATCGTTCAATCTCAGAAAATGAAAACCGCACTCACTGACTGTGGGGCTCCACTCGCTCCAGTGGGTGCATCCGAAGCAGTCGGGCGATATCTTCGCCCTCATCCTCACCCTGTAGGTGGGAGCGGCGGCATTCGGCTCTACGTGCTGCAGCTCACCTGAAAAGCGTCTCGGCTTTTCCTGTTTTGAAAAGGAAAAGTTGGTTGATTCGGGTTGTTGTACTGTGGCTGGGGTGCAGTTTACAGCGGTGTGAAAAAAGTGTTCGCCCCCCTTTTCTGACTTCCTATGTTCCTCCATGTCTGTTGCACAACATCAGACCAATTTAAACAGTGAAAGCAATGAAAACACAAAGAAAGAATCAACACTGAGAGACTGAAGTCTGACAAACATGCGAAAATATATTAAATTAGGAAGGAGGCAAACACTCTTTCATGCCACTGTGCAGCCGCACACACAGACACACACACACACAGACACACACACACACACACACACAGAGAGAGAGACGGACATACCTGGTCGCCGATGTCCAGCTGGTAATCAAAACAATGTGGATAAAAATGACTGCTTGGCACGTCCCAGTTTACGTGAAGGTTCCCATCCCGGAGCGATGCGCTGACGTTTGCCGGAGGATCCAGGATATCTGCGGCCAAACCCAAACAGCCACAGGTTAGAGTCCAGCCCAAAGGTAGTTTTTTGTCTTTTGAAACTCAAATTTTCATGTCTTTCTTCTTTTCTTTTCTTTTTTTCTAGAAGATTACTGATATTTTTGGGGCTGAAATGTACTCCTCTTTTGTTTATTTATGTACAGTGGCCCTAACATTCGGGCCAGTGGGGGAAAAAAGAAAATTGGTCTCAGAATCTTTTTTTCCAGTAGACCTAATATTCTTCTTTATCCTGAAGGGTAAGGTAATTATTGAACATAGTTATCGTTGGGTGTTTTGACTTAACGCAGAAACAATTCTCCACGACGACAGGGGAAAAAAAGTTGGTGTTTTTACTGTTTTTCCACCTTTTGCTGCATAGACACAGCAATACATATCAATATATTTTTTAAATGTGACTAAATGCTGTCACTGTGATCGGCTTGGTGATAAAATCTCACCACTTTAACTTTAGAAAGAGTCTAAAATCTTTGAAGTGGTCTTATCAGTTAGTTTTGATTTCATTTGCTTTTTTTTTGTTTTTTTGCTTTTTTTTCTGAAAAAGAGCAGTATTTTGTGTTTATGGGACTTTGACTGCAGCCGGGAACAGTATCAGAGAATCTATTGCCAAAAAGAGTGCAAGGAATATTTTTTGATTTATTTCATATTTAACATCTCTTTTATCATCTCAGTGCATCCCTGTGCAGCCGCTCTGTAATTTTGACCTAAATTTAATCAGAGCAGACGGGAATGTATCATTGGAGCTCTCGGATGCTTTCACATTCCAAGTAACTCAAGTTTTGATCTTACTGAAAAAAAGAAATAAAACTACGTCAACACGAAGCGGAACCAACCAGAAATAACTCTCTGGGAGAAACTCTTTGCATAGGAAGAGTTGTCCTACTTCTTCAAAATCTGGAGCTTTTAACAAGAAAGCGTTGCGCCATCAGCAGGGCATCACAAGACGAAAGCTTTTCTGCTCCCGAAGCCCAAATTGGTTCTGACCTCTGACATTGCGCCCTGAGTTGGTGTCAAAGTGCCCGCTGCACTCCAACACTGTCAAGTTTATTCAGGTTGCAGTGGCAACACTTTCACCTGATGATTTCCCGTGAAAGTCGACTCGTGTTTATCAACTGGAGGGACGACGAGGGGCTACTTTTAGCTGTGGGACTCGGCCGTCTGGCGTGGGGCAAAAATTCAGCAGACGTGGAGTCGTTAGCGACACTAAAGATGCGGCTCAGTGCCGCATCTTAAAATTTCTCAAAGCTTTCATTTCGCGTTTTAAATTCTCCTTTGTGAAACGCCTGTCATCGGTCCTACGATTGCTTTTTTTTTTTTTTTCCAATATGTTTCAGAAAACAAACACAGTAGTGTATAACTATGAAGTGGAACACGGAGGATAAACAGTTTAAAGTCTTTTTGAGTGTTTATGGAAGAGGAATGGAGCCACTGGGTGAAATAAAATTTGATATTTTTTTTTTCTTTTAAGAATTCAGAGATTAAAGTCAGAATTTTGAGAAAAAAAAAATTGTCCGATTTGTTTTGGGATTTTTTTGTTTTGTTTTTTTGTGTGTTTTTTGTTTTGGTCAGTGGCCCCTGTCCTCTTCCGTAGGCATGTCTCCGCCCGCTTCACGCATTTAGAAACTGATTATTTTATGATTATCATTTATTCTAAAATTTGCTCAGACTCAGATTGGAACTTACAGAATGTGCAAATGGTTATTTCCAAGTCTTGTATCAGACTAGCAATTGGCTTTAGGTCTGGACTTTGACTGGGCCAATCTTAGGCGTGAATATGCTCGGATCTATTCCAATGCTACTCAGCCAGAACAGTGTGTGAAGTTGAAGATTACTCAGTTGCTCCTCTTCGAACGTGGCGGTGTAACACGTCCTGGCGCCTCGCAGGATCACGTCAAGTTTGACGACGACCAGCTTTTTCTGGCCGCCGTCGATCGTCCAGGACATGAAGCCGACGCCGTTTGCCGGGCTCTGGTTCCGAGAGTCGACCAAGCTGTCGTTCTCAAAAAGCCTGCAATGAAACGAACAGGAACGCCCTCACAGTCCCGTTTTGCTAAGCATGGGGGGAGTCTTCGTGTCCGTCTGTTTTACCTGACAGAAACGGACAGCTGGGCGCCCGTCTCCAGAGCGTAGACCGACCAGGAGCAGTTGAGCTTGTCGGTTCGGGACACCGCACAGACGACGGACGCCTCCTCCGACTCCTCGTCGAGGTCATCGCACCCGTCTGACTCGGCCACGTACTGCAAGCGCATGGAAGAGCAGGAGGTTCAGGAGAAACGAAAACGTTATTAGAAACTCGAATGTCGTATGTTAACAGCTATGACGTGACGACTTTGAAGGTGAAAGAAAATTTCGGTGCTCGTACACTAGAAGGGGTGTCGACGTCTGGATCGTGTTCCCCGCGCTCTGGGGGAAGGAAATGACATAAATCCGGAGTTAGAACATGGAGAGCATTCGCCGTCATCATCGTGTCAGTTCTAGTTTTTTCTACAAATACCTTCGTACACTTGAAAATGGGACAAGACTAACTAACTTACAAGCAACTTTTCAGCAAGATATAGGAGCTTGTTTTAAGTCAATAAGTCCTCAATATTGATGGAAAGGTTCCAGCTCCACTGGCGGGTTGTCACTTTTAAAAATGTCTTGTTATAAATGGAAATGATCTTCTTTTTTTTTCAAATTAATATTAAGAAATTATTGACATAAAAGCTCTTAAGTCTTGATGAAAAGTTACTTGTAAGTTGGTTTTGTTTTAATGCACTAGAGTTAAGTGCATGTCTTACTTCAGTTTTTGGACTCTAAACCAGACCAGAAATATTTGGTAAGATTTGTGGTTTTCTTTTTCTTTTTTCTCTTTTTTTTTTTTTTTTTTTGTTTTGCGCCGCTCTGAATTCACCAGAACGTCCATGAATATTTGTCCAACACGAAAAGGAACTAAAACGCAATTATTTTCGTTTTAATCGCGAGTAAGCTGGAGTTAAGTTGGCACTCACCACTCTGTGAGACCCGCAGCAGCAGGAGAAAACTGAACCACAGCACAAGAAGAGCAGGAGAGAGCTTCATCGTCGGTCCAAACCTGGCAACACACACACACACACACACACGCACGCACACACACAGAGAGAGAGATCAGATTCCTCGCATCTGGATTAAGCAGGAATCCTCGTCGATGTTAGGCACTTTTACCTTTCCGTAAGCAAGCGAATACCTGGTTAGCCAGACATGAGTTTCAGCCTCAGTCGTTGGACCACAAGTAAACTGCCTTGAGTTTGCTGCGGGTGATTTCCTGGCTTTTATAGACTTCCCCTTTTTAGCTTCCTTCGTACACAGGCTGACTTCTTGTAAGCCACCTCAGGGAGGTGGAGGGGGGGGAGCACAAGCGGATTTAAAGAAACTGCTTTTCTGGCGTCTG
This sequence comes from Poeciliopsis turrubarensis, assembly GCA_010277015.1. Lineage (NCBI taxonomy): Eukaryota > Metazoa > Chordata > Actinopteri > Cyprinodontiformes > Poeciliidae > Poeciliopsis > Poeciliopsis turrubarensis. The sequence goes on from VMRN01000050.1 coordinate 6,941, forward strand.
TGTCGGTTCTCTACACACGATCCCCTCGAGGATTCAGAAACTCAGCCTTCAACCACAGTTAAGAGACACAGAGAGTTATCTGGACTCCACTGGGTTTCCACACACAGCTACTTTGAGAAATGGACACAGCTGTGGCTTCTTACTGTACATATCAGCTTGAATCTCAGAAGGGAAACTCTAGCAGAGCGTTCTGCCCCTCAGGCTACAGAAGATCGATTAGATAGAGAGTCAATAAGGTGTCGTTACCTCCTCCTGTCTCTCCACGCTGCCGCTGAATGCGTTTCTCTTTCTGCCAAGAGACGCAACGAGACGATTTTGGGGAAATATGGTGCATGACGTCACCTACTGTACAAAGCTTCAGGAAACCAAAGCAGTTTCTTTTTTGTCCACATCGCTTTGGTTTTCGTCACGTTGCTCACTGGGCAGGTCTTAGTACCCAGTGAGCAAACGTTTCAAGTTTTAACAGCTCGAGACGTAAATATTTCGTGGAAAATGCCATAAAAGAGCAAAATGTACATATTTGAGTTTCAATTAATTGGATTTTTAAGAATTAATTAATTCAAATAGTTTCATCCGACTCGTATTGTGAAGACATTTTTTAAAATGTTTGTATTAAGGATCAAAGCTGACAAAACCACGAAACATAAAGCCAGTTTCTAGGAATATGTGAGTTATACAATAGAACAATAGATATTTTCAACATGCATCAAAATATTTTTTCCTAAAAAAGAAAATAATACAATGTGGTGTACTGTATATGCATTTAGCACATAGTTGGGGCTCCTCCAGCAGTGTGGCCCTTAGGTCAGCAGCCCACTTTTTCTCCTCTTCCTGTTCATGAAACCCCACAGACTCTAACCAGTTCAGGCCAGTTTGCTGGTCAATCAACCCGAGTTGTTTGGTGAACCGTTGCCGAGTCTTGTTGGGAGATTAAAATCGGCGTCACCATAAAGCTCGTCAGCACAGGGAAGCGTGACGAGGTAAGACTTTGGACCGGGGGAAAACTCCAGCTTCGTTTCTCCTGACATCACTGCTGGACTTCAAGCGACGTGGATCCACTTGTCCACTCGTCCTCTGGCCTGACCTTGGTGTAGAAAATAGTTGAATACTTTACCATCATAATCTAAAACGTGTGACTTCGGTCCACCGGGCAACACTCCATTTATAGCTTCCCCACTTTGTCACGCTCTGAGGACGAACCAGCGTCTTTCCCACTGACCTTTGGTGACCCTCTGACGGACAACTGTCCAGTCAGCAGTCTTCTCCACCACTCTGTAGGCCGTAAGATTTCTGTGTTCAAAATCGACTATATTTGGGACTTGAGTAATTTTTATATTGTCAGAAAATTTTTTTATTTTTGGGGGGGACAGAGGGGGCATTTACTGGCTATAACCAATAATCCTCTAAATTAACTAAATAAAAGCTGAATGAATTCATATTGATTAATGTTTTTAATCTGAGATTATTGTTTTAATGAAAAGACTTAAATAATTTGCATTTTTTTTTACAACATTTTGAATTTATTAACATGCACCAGTGTATGTTTTTCAAGCTACTTTTAATTCTGCCGTAAACAAAAATAGCAATAGTTCTCAGTAGGCTTTAAGAAAACTAAGCTGAAGTTCCTAATATTGAAAACACTTCAGGATTGTTTTTATTATATTGCTCTAAAAGTGTCGGAGAGATAAAACTCCACTCAACGCCATTGGCAACACTTTTTGGATCCCAATAAAGCAATAAGGTTTTGTAGTTTAAAAGTTTATAGATCAGTTATGTTCATCATTCACCAGATTGTGGGTCTATTTTCTCCTTACATCACACATTTAACATCAGAGACCACTGTCTTTTCTTTCCCTCTAAGAGTAACAGAAGTGTAGGAGGTATAGTTAAAAAGGTCGATGAAGAAAGTATTTTTGGGGAACGCAGTAAAAGTGGCTCGCCATTGGTCCAAAGCTGGGACATTCAGTTGGTTTCCACTTCAGCTAAGAGGTCACAAAACATCTAAAACTGAAAGGTCAAATGAATTTCAGCGCTGCAACGGGAAGTTGAAACTTGCCGATTGCTGACATTTATATTATGTTCATAAATAGTAAAAGGGTTAAAGGTTAGGACACGGTTTTATGTGTTTCTTTAATCCCACCATTGACTTGCACCACGGTGCTGGTGCTAGAAAACAAGTTTGCTGCTCTTATTGCAATACTTTCCTTTTTTAAACATGAGAAGGCAGCAAAGACTACACTTTGACTGGACATTTTTCTATTCTATTACCCAATAGGCTAACACCTTCACCAGACGGAAGGTGTTGGCCTTAACCTATCAATCTCGACATGTGAAATGTCGATGGGAAGTTGAAGCTACGGTGTTTGGTAATTAGCTGCAGCCAGGTGGCACGTCGAAGAAATGTGGGCGTCAGAGAAGTCAAAGTGTAAGTTAGTCAAAGGAAAATCTTCTGCTCAGGAGTTCAGGTGCAAAGTTACCAGGTAGAGATGGAGGCATGTGCCTCAAATGAAATAAAGGCAGTAAATTTGGCTCATTGAACTCCACTGAAAATGTGCAGTTCAGTTTTATTGTAATTGTACCAAACTAAGTAGTGCGTAAATTCTTTATGAATGTGTTTATTAGGGAAGATGCAAAAGAAACGTCCAGAAGAACCGGAAGACATAGCACACAGATAATGTTTCTTTCATTAACACTTACTTTTTTTTTTTTAGCTTTCTAGTGTTCCTTTACTTACACGAGAAAATGACAGCCTCCTGTTGAAGAAATGGCATTGAATAGTTTTGCATAGTATTTTACCAGGAGTGGGCAGCAAATGCCACAGCACTTTGACTCAAGATATATTACCTTTTAAGCTGACGTGTCTCTTCCCATCCCCATCCGGCTTTCCATTTCCAAGTTTGTCATTTTTTTCTTTTAGACTTCAATCAACATGGCGGAATTTCGGGACCGTCTAAGTGGTGTGAGAAAAGGCGTTTGGCTGTGTGATTCTGTCTCGTAAGTTATTGTTGATCTGTAACTATTAGAAATCCTGTTTGAAACAAGATAAGACGAAGCAACGACATTAATATATTCGAGGTTCAGACGGTTGAAGTTTTGAACGCCCGCTTGTGTAATTCTCGCAGTAATGCGCGCTAAGAAGATACTAACGCGCAATAAAACAAAACTCATCGAGGTTTTATGCGCAGACCACCCATTTATTCTCAACAAAGTTCAGGAGAGGATGCTGATAACTTCGAGAGAATACAACAATCTCAAGAGCAGCAACAAAGAGAATGTTGAGGGCCACGTTACAGAGCTTGTGGACAAGATCATGAATAAAGGAGAAAAAACGTGCCAAGACTTTTTGAAGATACTGAACACCGACGACGTTAAGGAAACTTATCCAGACCTGGAGAGCATGGAGCTCCGTGACGATTTAAGGAGAAGTGGCAATAAAAAATTCGGGTGTTCTATATTTTGTTATAGATGTTAATTTATCATTTATATTAAAATATAGTAACACTTCTTAAGTCTGGAAGTGTCAGGAATGGTGTGGTTGGAGGCGGTGAGGTAGACTCTGGGGAGCCCAGGTAAGGTGAATAGTGCGGATTTATTACAAAAACAGTCCAAAGAACAACAGAACAGTCCGCGGCCAGGCAGCACGGCTGAGTGGAAGCCAGGGCTCACGCCGGTAGCATCTGGTCATACAGGCGGCAACTTACGACAGCGACAACTTACGACAAAGACAAGGACCCGACCAGGAACAAAGACACAGGAGGAACTAAATACACTGAGGGCAATCAAGGGAACAAGACACACCTGGGAACAATCAAGGGGAAAACAGGACAACGAGGAGACTTAGGACGCAGAAAACTCAAATAATCACAACAGAAAAACACGGAACATGACAGGAAGCCCTCTTGTCTACACAAGATTTTAAAAGTACGACATATTCAATTTGTTTATATCACTTTCTCAGTTTGGATAATTTGAAACATTTAAATTGAGTTTTTTCTTCTTCTTTTATTTATATATATTTGTTGCTACAAATAAACTTGTCTTCATCATTCACCAGATTGTGGGTCTATTTTCTCGTTATATCACACATTTAACATCAGAGACCACTGTCTTTTCTTTCCCTCTAAGAGTAACAGAAGTGTAGGAGGTATAGTTAAAAAGGTAAATGAAGAAAATATTTTTGGGGAATGCAGTAAAAGTGGCTCGCCATTGGTCCAAAGATGGGACATTCAGTTGGTTTCCACTTCAGCTAAGAGGTCACAAATCATCCAAAACAAAATAGTTAAATGAAGTTGAGCGCTGCAACGGGAAGTTAAAACTTGCCGATTGCTGACATTTATATTATGTTCATAAATAGTAAAAGGGTTAAAGGTTAGGACACGGTTTTATGTGTTTCTTTAATCCCACCATTGACTTGCACCATGTTGCTGGTGCTAGAAAACAAGTTCGCTGCTCTTATTGCAATACTGTCCTTTATTAAACATGAGAAGGCAGCAAAGACTACACTTTGACTAGACATTTTTCTATTCTATTACCTAATAGGCTAACACCTTCACCAGAAGGAAGTGTTGGCCTTAACCTATCAATCTTGACACGTGAAATGTTGATGGGAAGTTGAAACTATGGTGTTTGATAATTAAGAGTTCAGGCGCAAAGTGTCCAGGCAGAGATGGAGGCATGAGACTCGAATGAAATAAAGACAGTAAATTTGGCTCATTGAACTCCACTGAAAATGTGCAATTTAGTCTTATTGTAACTGTACCAAACTAAATAGTGCGTAAATGCTTTATGAATGTGCTTATTAGGGAATATGCAAAAGTAACATCTCGAAGAACCAGAGACAGTACAATGAGAGTTTTTCTTTTACTAAAACTTACTTAGTTTTTCTTTTTTCGTTTTTCTTTTTTTTAGCTAACCAGTGTTTCTTTACTTACACGAGAAAATGACAGCCTCCTGTTGAGGAAATGCCAGTGCAAAGTTTTGTATAGTATTTTACCAGGAGGGGGCAGCAAACACCACACTT
>VMRN01000050.1:21836-70999 GCA_010277015.1 Poeciliopsis turrubarensis
AAAGAAAGAAAGACAACGTGACGTAATTTGAAGAAAGGAATCGCAGTGTTGAACGACGATGACGTTCTGCTTTATCGGTCTGAACACGCGCTCATTTCCTCTGAAAGTGAAACGAGCTCATTCCACTCAGCGAAAAGCTGCTTTAATGACCACGACCCAGTTTGGTACTTTGTGTTTTTGTTTCGAGAAGGAATCCCCCTCCCCATCCCCAAACCCCCACCGAGTTACCAACATCTGAAGAGACTTTTCTTCTTTTCGTCGCTTTTACTTGACCTCGTCAGCCGTCGGCTTCAGGTGAGTGTTTTAGTTTCAAACTTCGGTATCCCGGGGTGACAAAGTTTCTGAAAAGTCAGGCAATGAGAGGCAGTACGCTGTGAAAACGTTTTCTGTCTCTGAAATAGTGTCTTTTTTTAGTAGGAACGATTTAAAGTTCACTTTTGTTCAGTGACGACATTACGACGTAAGCTGAATCGCTGTATACGTGATATTAATGTACAACATAAAACCTTTCATTGATTTAAATGAGCGACTTACTTTTTTATTATTATTTTTTTAATCAGTCATTAACTATGTTTTTCGTTGCCCTTTACTTACAGACACACTAACAGCAGGACAACAAAAAAAAAAATCAAGTTACATACGAAAATATCCAAAATCCATCACAGCCGCTGTCTGTTATGATGGAGTTAATTGTTTTAAGGCGGAAGTAGTCCTGTTTTTCTGTCCAGTTTCACTGTGCTGTGTTTCCATGTAGTTTCTCTCGGAGCATGCCAAAGTTACAACAAGAATCCAAAATTAGCTCATCACAGTAAAGGAGAGTCGGTAGAGTCCTCGCTTGCTGGAATTTATCAGTCTGATGGAAAAGAAAGAAACTTATCCTGTTGGGACCTTTTCACAGATGCTCTCTGATTGTTTTTTTTTTTCTTCTTCTTCTTTTGTAATCTTCGTCCCCAGCAGCTCCAGCTTTAACGGCGGAGATGGACAGGCTACTGCTGTCCCGGCTTGACGAGGGCCTGGGCTCTGAAGAGGTAGCCGACCTGTGCTTCCTGTGTAGCGACATCATCAACAGAAAGCAAACTGAGGAGGTGAGCGGCATATGTTTGGAGTTCTTAAGTGCGTCTGACGTTTCACTCCTCAGCAGAGAAACTTCAGTGTTTTTTTTTGTTTGTTTGTTGTTGTTCGTCCCGCAGATCAAGTGTGCAAGGGACTTGTTCGTGAGACTGGAGGAGAAAGGCTTCCTGGACAGTACATTCCTCGCTGAGCTGTTCCGCACCATCCGTCGAGTAGATCTCCTCAAAGTGCTGGAGAGCGACAGCAGAGAAAGGGAGGAAACGGACGCCTGTCCTGCTTACCTGTCTGAATACAGGTAACAGGAGTACTGATGTAGCAGTGTCGATCAAGTCGTACTTGGCTTGTTACTCTGAGTATGAGGTTCAGGGTTCCTACACATTTTGTGCACAAAGCGTTCCACAATTAACATTTCCAAGTTCTCAGGCCTTTCCGTTGATTTTAAATTTGGAAACACTCATGTTTGCTGTGCATCAGTGGCAGGTATTTAGACTTTTGACACAAACTAAATGTGATATCTTGAAAAGACACAAAGAAGAAGTGGAAGTAGAAGACCAGAGGGGAAAACGACAGAACGACTGCAAGTGAAACGGAGCACGAGGAAGGATGGAAAGAAAGAAGGATCCTATAAAGGGCATGAGGGAGAAATGACACACGAAAGAAACCAGAAAGGAGGACAAAAGGGGAGGATGGAAGGAACTGAAGTCACGAGAAAAACTACAAAATGAAGGACACAAGAAAGAAGGGATAGAAAAGCGAACACAAAGACAGAACTTTATTTAATTCCGTTCTAATTGTAGACATTGGAGCAGAAACTGAATAAGTTTCAATTTGTTTTGTTTGAACTTGTAATGCTCTCACCCCAAGGTTGATGCTGTATAAAATTCACGAGGATCTGACCGACGAGAAGGTGGAGAAGTTGAAGTTTCTGGTCAACGATCAGATCAACAAACGACACCTGGACAAGAGCAGCGTGAGAACACACGCACACAGCCGCACACTTTGAACGTCAGCTTGCCACGCTGGTCAACCAGAATAGCAAAGAATTGCCTCAAATCACGACTTTGTACTTCAACAATATGTTGAGCTGTCGCAAAAAATCGGTCATTTGATTAATCGCATGATAAATTAAAACGAGCTCCCATCATTTTGAATCGCATGATTTGTTGTTTGTCTCTATTCTGTCTCTCCTTCCACCAAAAACTGGATGACAAAAGTCTTCAGTCGGTCTCAACCAGCCCTTGTTTGAGTTTTGTTTTAAAGAACTTTGTTTTGTTTACAGACACTTCACAGTTCATTATATGGAATGGTTCTGTTGTTTTGTTTAGTCATTTTGGATATTTAAAACGTAAAGCTCCAGTGTTAAATGGTAATTAGAGTTTATAACTTGGTGGCCTTATAGATTGTGTCCTTGCATTACCATACACTTGAAAACGGTCTCAAAACAACAATATTATCGTTTATCGCAATAACGTCTAAGATGATTTATCGTCCAGCGAAGTGTTCTGTTGTGACAGGCTCGGTGGTGGGTGGGGCTTTGTGGTTTCCATGAAATTTGTGAAAATTTTCAGTAAAAGAAAAACCAAAAACCTTCCTCTCTCTGACTACTACAGACGGCTTTAAACGTGTTTGCTGAAATGGAGAAGGCAGGTCTGATCTCTAAAAACAACGTCGATAAACTCCACGAGCTCATGATCAACGCTGAGGATAGACCGCTGGCAGAAACAGTCAAAAAGTACAAAGACATGCTCCCTCCCACAGGTAAACATGAAACATTTTGTGATAAAGATTGTTTGCGCTTAGCTCTGACATTCAGACGGTCTTTCAACGTTTCCCTTAATGGGGTGTAAGGTGACAGTTCTCTTCTGCCAGAGTTCAAGAGATTCCCAACTTGACTCAGTTAACCAAAGAAAGAGGCTAATTGGCGATTTGATCATTTTAGAAGGACTAACTTTCTCTTCATGGTCCAAAGTTTCTTACTTTCCGATTCTTTGTCATGCGACTCACGTATGAGAGCCAAAGACAGAGATAGCACACGGGACTTTGATGACCCAATCCAAAGAAGACTTTTAGTGTAACAAAACAAGTTGCCAAAATCCAGAGCATATTGCCAAATTGGGACTTCCTACGAGGCATTGAAGAAATTGAACATATCCAGCTAGACTTAATCACAATATTGGCGTAGGCAATTTGGTGCAAAACCCAGGAAAACCTCCATTACTTTGGAAACGAATCACTTTGCGAAAGCCATTCTAACAACTAAGCTAAAAACTTTTTTAAGCTACTAAAAACTCAGCTTTAAGGAACTATCCAGGAAAACAGAGGGCTTGTATGCGAAAGACCAAAGTACAAAGATGTGTTTATGCTGCTGTATTTAAAATAAATGAATACAATTTATTCATTGTCTTTCAGGTCCAGATCGTATTGCGCAACAGGCGACGACGCCATCTGAAGACGTAATTGTCTTGAACAATCCGAGTTGCTTCTTCTACCGTTTGTTCGTTCGTTTCAGGCCTTTGGTCTCAGGGGGCTCTGTGCTTGTGTCCTGCAGGCAGACGAGTTCTACAGTCTGACTCAGAATCCTCGAGGTTTGTGTGTGATCATCAGCAATGAGGACTTCCAGGGATCTAAATACAAAAAACGTCTTGGAAGCACAAAGGACAACGGTGGGTTTTTCTAGTTTTTAAATGACTTTCGGTCCTGACTTGCGTATTTCTATAAGGTTTTATGTGTTGCATTTACTGGCCTGTTGCAGTCATGAATCTGAATGTGCTTTGATTTGGATTTTTCTTCTGTGTGACGCAGAAAATCTAAGCAGGCTGTTCAAACGCTTCGGCTTTTTTCCGGTCATACACAAAGACCTGACGGCCGAGAAGATTACAGAGACGCTCAAAAAGCTGAGTCAGAAGGACTTTTCTAAACACGATGCCCTGGTAAGGGATTTTTTTCTTACCGGTACATACAACGGTTTTCTATTTATGTATTTTAAATAGTGTAAATCACATACACTCACATTTACCAGCTAACTTTATTAGCCTAGACTGCCTTTTTTAGAACTGCCTTTGATGTCTATGATGTAACTTTTATTAAAAAGATACATTTTTGACATATTTTTTAAAACTGTCACCATGTCGTGACAGTATGTTACAAGACTGATAATCTGCGAAAAGATTGGTTTCCTACTCTCCTCCCTAAGCCACTGCTGTCACCTGAAGAAATGCACAGACCAAACACAACCAATCAGAGCTAAGGGGAGGGTCTTGGCTCACTTGGATTGGTTGTTTCTAGTCAGCACTGAGAAGGCAGAGGAGTTCAATTTTTTTCACCAGTTATCTGTCTCATGCTGTAATGATATAGTGGCAGCTTCAACAAGTATGTACAAAAAAAGAAAAGACAAAAAAACTTTAAAAAAAAAATACAATTTGCAAACTTTTTATTTTTGGCCCATTTTGACTCGATAGGATCACATGATTGCTGCTGGTTTGTTAGCTGGATGTTCCTCTGTTCCGGCGCATCTCAAATCCTCTAGGTTCATTTGATTAGTTGCTACCGTTTAAGCCAAACTTATCGAAATCCAAGTCTAACTAGGAGATGATGCATCCGGGAATCATTCCCCGCCCCCTCTTCTTTCTCATCCTCTTTAAGGTGGTTTGTGTGCTATCCCACGGAGAAATGGGCACCGTCATTGGCACTGATGGAAAGGAAGTGACACTGGAACAAATATTTGAGCCGTTCAAGAACGTCTCCTCCTTGTTTGGGAAGCCCAAGCTCTTCTTCATTCAGGCATGTCAGACCGAGGTGTCTCTGGCGACTCAAAAGACAAACCAGAACGACCCATCCAAAGAGACGGCATCCAATTCTGTCTTCTCGGACGCAAGTTGTCCTTCTAAGGATGGAGACATTTTGATTGGCATGGCCACAGTGCCTTACAGCATCGCTTATCGGCACACAGAAGACGGCTCCATATACATCCAGGTACTCTGCGAGGAGCTGGAAAAAGCAGCTAAAAGGTGAGGTGGGGTTTTTGTTTTTTTTTTTGTGGTGAAGTACTCGCTCCAGTTCACGCAAAAGTCCGGCATAATATTTGGGTGTTACCGCCATTGTTGGATTGTAAGCAGCTTAAGCCAAGTTGAATTTGTTGTTGTGATTTTATTGTTTGTTTTTTATGGAGTAGTCTGTGGAAAAGACATTTTCTGTCCAATATCTTTTCGTCTCTTTAAAAAACGTTTTCTAACACGCCTTAAGTAGGCCCCTGGAAACAGTTTGTTAGTTTACACATAAAAGCATATGTCTTAAAGAAAAATAGCAGGTGGCAGGGACGAAGTAAAATAGCAGGTTTCAAGCTGTGCATTAAGCCACAAAATGGTGAGTTGTATAAGTCAGATTGCATAAATTATAAATTTGTTTTCTTTTTCTTGTTTTATTCGCAGCCCGGAGAGAGACGACATACTCACCGTCTTAACGCGTGTGAACAGGAAGGTCAACAACCATGATTTGATACGTAGTAGGCAGATGCCAGAGCCCAAATACACTCTCACCAAGAGGCTCGTCTTGAGATTTGTTGAACTGTCTGGAACCGTGCCTACGTATTCGACGATCTGATAGGCGCTGGATTCTAGTTTACAAGTGTGTATGGGAATGAGTCTTTGAGTTTCTGAATGGTTCTGTTTGTGAGGGGAATTTTTGTATTTTGGTAAATCAAACATGAAAGTCGTCATAGAATCACGTACTTTGAAATTTATTAAATAAATCGAGAAGAAAATTAAAAATGTCTATCTGTGTTTGTTTCATTTTCATAGAAGAACTGCAGTGCTGGTCACTGATCGAACACAGCTTAAAAATGCTGCGTTGGCGGCCATCTTGGACTCTGTAATACAGGTGTGTTGCTACAGGCCAGACGACAGGCAGAGGGTTTGACACAGAGTTTGTGGAACATGTCAAAGTCTCAGGAATGTCCTCATCAAAAGTGAGGACATTTGGCATTTTAGGTTAAAGATAAAAAAAAATCTATATTTTGATCAGATCCATTCATGAGTGAGATTTCACAGTTTGTTCCGTGCTGCGCAGCATTCTGAGGGAAACCAAGACTTTACAGCGTGGCACTCTGATGTCACGCTGCCACACTGTGATATCAGAGTGCGACACTGTGACATCACATTGTTTATTTGATGCCATGGCGTCTGTGAAGTCACAGTGTTTCTGTGACGTCACTGTGTCTTTGTGATGCCACAGAGTCACACTCTGATGTCACAGTGTGTGTCTCTGATGTCACAGTGCGTGTCACTGATGTCGCACATTATATTTCACTCGTTTTTGTGAAATATAATTTGAATATAAACCTCAGTTTCTAAACAGTGCGTAAAACGATGCTTAAACTGCTGAAATGCGTGCATTTCTCTTTACATAAATTATATTTAAATGGTAGACATGGCAACTGTGATGTCTCACTTGGATTTGGCGACTGCACTTGCTGGAGAAACTGAAAACGAGCATGTCATATCCCCACATACAGAGCTACATCTCAGGTTAAGACGCAAGTAGGGTAAAAATTTCATAAATCGCAACTGTTTTCAATCACCTTCTGATCAAACGATTGGTCCCAGGTTGGTCTTTAAACAACATTTTCATTATGTTTGTCTTGATCCAAAGTGATCTAAAAGCCAGTCCAAGAATTTAACATTGTAAGCCACAGATGATCAAATGCAAACAATGTCATGTGTATGTATAGACTCAAGTCCCATGTGGATTCTGCAAATCAGATACTGATTTCAGTATCTTTACCCTTACAACGCAACAGTGGCGTTATAAGAGCCTGTTAGGGGAGTGGTTGTGGCGCCCCCTAGTGGAGTTGTACCCCGGGTGGTGATGAGTCATATAACCCCATATCCAGGTTGGATTTGATGGGATTTTAAGCCCAAACACAACAAGGGATAAACTACAGAGTGATGGTAGATTCACAGGTTTACACTTCAACTGGCTCAAATCGAAGCGTAAAGTAAAAAGGAAATCAAGAGTCAAGAATATCGCTCCTGCTGTCGGAGGTCAAAGAAGGAATAAACCAGGGTGGGCTTGCTCTGAAACGACCCTGCTCATGTTAATGTCGCTGCCCCCTGGGGCCGAACACGAGGCCCTGTTGCTCCGTCTGCGGGTGTGTGTTGGGCGTGTTTCACGGATTCCTCCGGACTCCACCCAGTCCTCCCTCGGCAGTTCGTCGAAAACCTGCTCCACATCGGCCCGTCCGCCGCTGCCTCGACGACTTGGAATAAAAGCGACCAGTCTCCTCTGTCAAGGCACCGGAAGTGACCCCCGAGAGGGCGACAGAGCCGTGGGAACACAAGAAGCAGCTGGACGCCTCGGGATTTGGTAAGTGGAACCTCGCAGTTTCCATGGCAGCTGATAGGGCTGCGTGTTCACGGTGGAGTCGGTTTTGACGTGATGGCGTCGGTGAGTTTGCTGAGGGACAGAGCAGCGTCTCAGTGATTCACCTGAAAGGCTCGTTTGTTACTCCGGGTTTGGTTCTCTGGGTGGAGGAGGGAGGTGGGAGGAAGATGCGCGAGCCTTCCGACTCGGACTTTCCTCAGCCATGTTTTTGTCCCCCGGTTCAGGCAAAATAAGAAGTTCTTCAAGCAGCTGGTCTCTGAAGGGAGAGTTCACTTTTGGTTCCATGCTGCACCGCATTCTTTGGCTTCCCTCAGTCGTTTTACCAAAGTTTTGCTTAAACGACGGTACGTTTTATCTACGTCGTTGGAAGTTGGCAAAAATAGTTTATTGGGCTTCTTGTGTGAATCTGTCCCGTTTCCCACCTTCTTCAACTCTCGCGGGACGTCACCTTTTTGGTTGTTGTTCACGTTTGGACTCGGAGCTGAGCACAGAACATTAGGTCTGGCTTCCAGAAGAGCCACAGTAAGTCATGACGTCATGACTCTGAACCCGTGCGCGGATCTCAGTCTTGGATGAGACAACAGCAGCTAACCGGAATGTCTTCGTTTCTGAAAGCGTGTTTGCTGAGTAAATGCAACAAGTAGCTTTCAAATAATTTTCATCAGTTAAAAAAAACAATCAACCTCTCCAAACTTCACTGTGGAAAAGAATAACCACCCACCACTTTAAACCGTGAGTCATCTGAGATTAAAAACAGTATTATGAAAGAGGAGTATGGTTTCTCTAGCTGCACCCAGTCCTTAACTAATCTGTAGGATAAAATATGTGTAAGCAGAGCTATCTGACGGTGTTAAGCAGGCTGAATGAAATTTCCATTTGTCAGGCTGGAAAGGGTTACAGAGCCATTATCTCATCAAAACATGGAGGAGTGGTGAATATCTTTGGCCTCGCTGACCTTTCAGTGTCGTTCTGAGCGCACGTTGATAACTCATCCAGGGATTCACAAAGGAACCGGTGACAACCACTTGCTTGAGTTGGAGAATGTAGCATCTATTTATATAATCCTCCAGGTGAATATCCATTCATCAGTTTCTGACCCTAAGCTGTGCAGCTAGGTTATACAGCGGGACATTTATTCAAAAGGTACCAGCAAATCCACCTGTGACTGGCTTAAAAACAAGAGAATGAAGGCTTTTGGATACATGGTTCACTCCACAAAAGGACTCAGAGGTGGAGAGAGTGCCCAAAACCTGCACACAAATAAGAGAAGAACTTCTTCGACTTGTTTTTTTACTCAAGTAAAAGTAAAAAGTAGCCATCCAAGAAGTTACCTTGGTAAAACAGCATTTCACCCGGAGAAACTGACGTCAGTACGTCTGTCATTTAATGCTTAAAAATTCCACCATCGAAGAGACCGAAATACAAAATTATGTCGAAATGTTGGTATTTTAAAGGCCAAACTGATGATTTAGATAAATAACATGACTACAAAATCATAAAGTCAGACATAAGAGGATCATGGTGTGGCATTTTTTTTTTTTTTGATTTATTAGGTGAACAAACTTATTTATGTATGATTTAATTTGAGTTGCTTAATGGAAACCACTCAGTTGTGAAATATTTCACTACATTTGAAATATGTAGTGAAATATTTCACTACATAAAGTACTTTATGTACTTTATGTACATAAAGTACATAATGTACTTTATGTACATTATGTACATAATGCTACAGATGTAGCAAGCGATCCATGTCTGTTGATCAATAATACCAACGATCTATTAAGCGTTCATCAGACGTTTTCAGAGCGACATCCCAACAAGGCGGGGGAGAGTTTGCGACACACAGAAATAACCTTTTTTTTCTGACTATTATCTTTCCATTCACATGTAAAAAAAATAAATAAGAAAAAACGCAAAATGCTGAAATAAAAAACAGAGACAAAACTAGTGCAGAAATAGTTAAGCGATATTTAAATGACTGTCAGCGTCTCCTTAGACAAACAAAAGTGTAGGCAGAAACACACGCTTCTCTTTTTAACGCATTAAAAAGAGAAGCGTCACAAAACAGAACATCACCATCTTTCCTGGATATTCAACGAGAACAGTCATAATGCAACCTTCTTGTAGATGATTAGAAAATTATTTTTGAACGTTTTCTTCAATTTAAACACAGTTTTAGCGATTGTTCCGCACCCGAATCATCATCTGTACGCGGCATTGTATTACAGTAGCCTTAAAGATTATTGTTCTGAATGGATATTTTAATAATCTTAGGAAACATAGCTGATTTTTCTTTTTTTTTTTTTTTTTTTTTTTTTGACATTTAATCAGATTGAGGAAATGGACTTTATTTCACGGGAAGTAGGAGTTTTCTATTAAATGTTGCACGTGCGCTCGTTCCTGAGTCATCGTGACTCAGAACCGCATGACTTCGGCTTATCGTGGTGCTTTCATTTAAAAACAAAACAGAAAAACCGACGGATATGGTTTGCAACAAGCTCGAAGCTCCGCCCTGCTGTCTCCTCAGACACGCCTGGGAGCGAAACCTGACGCTCCTCTCCGTCCGATTCCAACAGCTAAGGAGGGATCGTTGGCTCCAGCTCCGCAGCTTGTTCTGTGACCGCGCTTTTCCAGTTCCAGGGACTGTTTTGTGTCCGGCGGTTGCCTGGCAGCGCACCATGTGACATCACAACAGCTGGGTGTGTGTGTGTGTGTGTGTGTGTGTTTTCCCATAAAAGCCCTGTTAAAAATGAAACCGGGCTGCATTTAGAGACCCAGCATGTAAATGGGAAAACCACTAATCTGTTCTTTTTAATTCGGTGGCTCTGCTTGTTAGTTCAAATGATATTTCAGGCTTTGCTCATTTTTTTTCTCCCCCCTTTTGTAAAAGAGATTTATTGGAGGTCCATGTGTTTTTAATTAACCACATGCTTATTCGCATCCACATCCATTAGGATGTGGAAGTGTTAAATAAAATCTTTACACACACACACACACACAGCCGCACACAGCCTGGTCTCTATTATATATCAGTTGTTTATATTTAAATGTTTGGATTTCCATGATTAATTTTGTCAGTAGGGAAAAGCAAGGACCACACCGGTGTGTATTGGAGCGCCACCATGATGTAGCAGGGTCTCATGGGGGAATCCGCCGCTCGGAATGGCTGATCCCTGAACGGAAAGTCAGGCTTTCCCGTTCAGGCCAGACTTTGTTCTGCTTTCCTGTAAAGACAGAGAAGGGAGGCCTGTGGAGCGACGCGTGACGCAACGCACAGAGTCTGCTTCTAGTTACACACGAACGTGAGCCAGAAAGGAACGACTGCATATGTATAAAGAGTCGCTGAAGCTCGGCTAGTTATTTTCAGCTCCCCCTCCTGATGTAGGATGCATGAGAGGAAGAGGCGGGAGATGTTGTGATCATGGTAAAGGAAGAGAGTAGTGCACTAAATTTGGGTTGGTCACTATCAACATTATCGTTGCAATACCATATTTTCATAGCATCACGCAGGTCCAGAACCTGTTAGTTTGAATGGGTTTATGGGATTTTTGTTTTTTGAAGACTTAATGTTTTAATATTTTGGATTTTTTTTTTCTTTTTCTTTTTTAAGCAACGCACGTTTTGGGTTTTCATATTTCAGAGTGATATCACCATGACGGCCATCTTGTTTGACAAGGGTGTTTTACAGCTTCTGCCCATTTGGACTTTCAAAATGACGGAATATTACACCCAGACTGAGACTTTTTTTTTTTTTTTTTTTTTTTTAATCACAAGAGTAGTCATCATATCACCAGAAAATTATGAGGATATAATCAGAAGAAAGTCGCAATTTTCTGAGAACTTATTTATTTTCTGTTAAACGATAACAAAAAAACTACAATGAGGATTCTTTGATTCTGCTTCCTCCCCGACAGGCGTCATGTCCAGGTCAGACTACCCTCCAGGGTACGAGAACAACCATGGTCCGATGTACCCACCCCAGGGTGGGGGCTACCCACCTCCACCTTCTTATGGCTTCCCCTCCTATGGCGGACCTCAGCCGGGTCAACCATTTGCTCCCTATCCAAGCGGGCCTAATGCCCCTCTCTTCCCGGGCCAGCCAGCGGGGTACGCTGCCCCTCCGTACCCAGGACAGCCGCACCCTGCAGGACCTCCAGGATCGGGCTACCCCGCCCCACCACCAATGCCTCCAGTGATGCCCCCCACCATCCCGTCAGGAGTTCTGAGCTCGGGTAAGGGGCCGTTTATTTTACTGTTGTCCCGAAGAACATGCAAAGCATTTGACTCATTTGAGATTGTTCACACTTTATCAACAACACAAAGCAGCAATGTTGCTGAAACAGTGTCCTTTAAGGATGTAAAACCTCTTAAGTTTATTAAACAAAATAGAACTTCAATCACCGGTGTTGTATTTTCATATAGTCTTGCAAATGTATTGTTTTCCCCCAGGACTTTAAAGTTTTCATTTGCACGCACATAACTGCATTGCAATCTGTGACTTTAGCCGACCGCTAACTAGCTGCTAATCTACCCTGGCTAACAGGCCAGCTGGCTTTTCGTGCCCATCATTGGAAACGGACAGCGATCGCCACTCGAGTTGAAACCCAGCACACGGGACGCGACGGCCGCAGACGGTTCCAAAATTTTCAACTTTCTCGTGTCGAATAGAAACCACGCGTGTCCAAGTAAAATTTTCACATGCACGAATTTCATTGGTCACTCGGCCACGATGGCATATTTGGGATATGCCATCGTAGGAGGAATAAATTTCTGGCAAAAAAAAAAAAAAATTCTGAAATTTTCTAGAAAAACTCAGAAATTGTGAAATATTTTCAGGTATTTTTTTGTGGAAATTTATTTTTTTTCTATCTGCAATGGCCCTAATAAGTCATCATACTTGGCTGGAGGACCATTGTCCTCTACATTTAGAGGAAATGAACAGAGAGAAATCGATGTGTCAAGCTGTCGTAGCACACGAACGTGCTACGTCCTAAACCTGTCTCTTGAATTGCGCTGTATTCAGCTGCATCGCATGTTTTGTTGGTTGGGATCTGATCCAAATGCATTTCCTTCCTCTCTGACTTTGGTGGCCTTATCTTTCTTTTTATCCCTTTCTCCCATTCATGAATAAAACAGACGAGGAGTTCGCGGCGAGCGGCAGCAACTGGGACGACATGAGCATCCGGCATGCCTTCATCAGAAAGGTAAAGAATGGGTGAGAAAGGCCGGGCCTGGCTCTCTGACGGGCCACAGCTGTTTTCGTTTTACGCAAACATGCTGTTTTGCAGGCGCAGCGTCTTCAGCACGGCTGCTCTCCACCTCCAGATGAAATAATAACAGACACTTACTTTGCTCGTCTTCAGTCCCATGCAAATCTAGGTTTATCAGATGCTTGTTTTAAAGGGAGTGAATTTATTTGTGAGGGTTTTTTTTTTTTTCCTTTCTACTCCCTTTAAAATAAAAAAAGAAAAAAAACATTTGACTTCCAAAATACGATGTACAAGAAGATCGAGCTCAGGAGAGACTGTTGGAAAGCTGAACGCAAATGGAAAAAGGACAGATTACAAATATTGAAGGAATGCTGGCGCCGTTCTCAAAGGGTTCTAAAAGACGCCCAAAGAAGGCGCCTGTCGGGTCTGATTGTATCAAACAGTCACAATCCTGATAACTTAAATAAAACTATTAACCTTGTTCTAAATGATTCACATTGTGGTTTTGTGGAGACTTCACCTACTGCATGTGAAAGCTTTTGGCACTTTTTGACGAGAAAGTCGCTTCTATAAGGGCCCAGATCATCCCCTCTGCTTATGACCCTTCAGTCGTTGTGCCTTGTCCTGCTGTTTTGCACAGCTTTGAGTGTGAAAACAGCAGCTTGTCCTCAGGTGTTGGTCCTAAAACTCTGAAACATGCAGTTCTGCAGCCTCTACTTAAGAAACCAACTTTGGATCCTACTGTTCTGGCGAATTATAGACCTATCTCTAAACTGCCTTTTATAATTCAAAAAATTCCTGAGAAGGCAGTCTACAATCAGCGGATGGCTTATCTTCATGAACGTAATATTTTAGAGCTTTGTCAGTCCGGTTTTAAACCATTTCATAGCACTGAGTCAGCTCTTTTAAAAGTTTTTAATGATATACTCTTAGCAACCGATTCTGGCGACTGTGTTGTTTATCAGCTGCTTTTGATACAGTTGATCAAGGCATTTTACTTTCTCGTTTGGAACAGTGGATGGGCATCGGTAACATAGCAAAGAGACTTTTTAACTTGTCTTTATCACTGTTACGGGTTTATGTGTATGTAAAAAAAAAAATCTATAGTAAACAAATAAACGATGCTTAGCCTGGTGGTGTAATTTAAGCCTGGTGGGTCATCAGGCTTAAATTACACCGGGAGAAACCCTAAAGTTGTCAACTTTTCTTTCTTCTGGATTGCTAATGTAGTTTCAAGTCAAAACTGAAAATAATAGTAACATGAAAAGCTGATGAACAATAGTCATGCCATAGACACCGAGTTACAGGATCGTACACTAAGTGCTGCAAGTGCATTAGCAAACCATTAGGAGGACGTTATATAATTCATATTTCTTTATGGATGATGCTAAGTGGCGTTTTTCATGTTGTCAGATGAACATCGTTGTACATCCCTCCAATACTTTTTTATTCTCACAATTTACAACTTGCAAATCATTTTGATGCAAACTTTCACTTCGTTTTCTTGTTTTTTTCCCCCTGTAAAACAAAGCGGGGCCTCTTCTGATTGGCTCCTCTTCCAGCCTGCAGTACAACGGCTTTCCTCTGTGCGTTTCAGGTTTACATGATCCTGGCCTCCCAGCTCCTCCTCACCACAGCCATCGTTGCCATATTCACCTTCGTGTGAGTACGCAGTCGCAGTTGTCGCTAACCGCCTGTCGCTAATCGCCTGTCGCTAACCGCTTCCGTTTCCCCGCAGTTCACCCGTCAGAGAGTTTGTACGGAGAAACCAGGCCGTGTACTGGGCGTCATAGTAAGCCTTCCTCTTTATTTTTATACGCTTTAAAGCAATATGTCTGAAGAAAAGTGAATATTAACTACTGTGTTTGTTTAATTTAAAGTGCTGTATATTTCATCACCCACCTTGTGCTGGTTTGCTGTAAAGGCCCACGGTGAGTTTTATAGGAAAATAATAATTTGTGTAAATAATCACCACTAAGTACTAAAGCCGCCCTGTTTATGCTTCACTCTTCCAGGAGGAAGTTCCCCTGGAACATTATTCTGCTGCTGATCTTTGTGAGTTCATCTTCTCACAGTTTGTCATCTGAAACAGGAAGCAGCTTCCTGACCTGACCTGGAGTTTATTCTTAGATTCAACCGTTGACGCGCTCTACTTAAAAGTTTCTGGGCTCTTTGATCAGCGCATTCGTCGCGGTGGAGGTTTAGCAGTGACTCAGCAGCAACCTCCCCGCTGACAGTTTTGAGTGTCGCGCTGTTACTTTATCTCTGTTTTATCGACTCAACCAGGAAAATGATGCAGCTTTTTCACTGAGCGGTGCCACATCGGTTCATATGATGTATGTGACATTTTGTCACTTTATTACGGCGATCGCCTGGCGACAAGAGAGGAAGATGGCACGAGTTGCCATAATTAGTTTGTGGTCACAAATTAAACAAGTCGTTCCCACAAGTTATTAAGTCGTGGCCACCATTTTTTCCCTTCCCTCCCATGTCTGTGCTTTGCATATGGGTGTATAGATTTAGGGGGGGGGGGGGTTTGTTGTTTTTTTTTGGAATTGAATGTAATAGAACAACACAAAGATGCACATTGTTGTTTGTGAAGAGGCATGGAAAGTGTAAAACATATTCATGATAGTGAATGCAATCTGAATGCCATATGTTGAATTTTCTAAAAATGTTTGCTTCAGGAAATTTTATGTCATTTTTATAGAATCCAATTTTCTGTGTGTTTGTAGAGGATGACGTGGCAGTTTGTGGAAAACTTTTTTTGTGGAAGCGCATAGTTTAAAAAAAAAAAGATCTAAAAATAGCATTAGTAGTAATTTTAGGATCATTTTGACATGGGAAATGAAACGTTTAAAACCAGCGTTTACTATTAATAAATTTAGATTTAAAGCTGTAAGTTTTTTTTTATTATTTTGAGCCAGAGTTCAGAAACTGGTGAATCCAAATCAGAATTTCAGAACATGTTAAAAAAAAATGCTGTTCTTATTCAAACCTCCTGAGTTTCTGGAAAGAACAGCCGAAGGTTGGATGTTCAAAACAGAGCAGCAATATACTAAACACATAACGACACATTCAGATTGTGTCTTAAAAATAAAACAAGTATCTAGAATTTTTCTTCCACTTCACAACTATGTCCAACTTTGTGTTTGTTGATAAATAGAAAACATCTTACTGAAATAAGTTGAAGTGTTTTCTTTTGCAAATCAAATGTTTTAGTTTTGCGATCGGTCAGTTTCTCCAGCGTTTATAAAAACTGTCATTCATGCTGTAATTTTTTCCCCCTGTCTCAGACTCTAGCTCTGTCTTACATGACTGGAACCATCTCGAGGTATGGGAAAAAAAACAAACAAACCCCAAACAGTTGAGGCCTGTTTTTATCCTCAGAGCTAATCCAGTTTCTTTCTGGTTGTAGTTTCTACAACACAAAAGCCGTGTTTCTGGCTCTCGGGATCACCGCTGTTGTGTGCATCGCTGTCACGGTCTTCTGTTTCCAGACAAAGGTGTGTACGTGTTTGTGTTCCTGCTGTATGAAGCTGGACCAATTTAACCGGTTTCTTGTTTCACCGTCCAGGTGGATTTCACAAAGTGCCAGGGCCTCTTCTGTGTCCTCGGGATTGTTATGTTTGTGACCGGCATTATTACAGCCATCGTGCTTTCCTTCAAATATGTGAGTCTGAGCCTACGTCATCGTGCAAAAAAAAAAAAAAAAAACGATGTTTCATAAGCAGAACTTATCGGGCTTCAGGATCTCCTAACCGACATTTGTCATGCAGATGTATTGGCTTCACATGCTGTACGCGGCGATAGGAGCCATAGTGTTCACTCTGGTGAGTGTTTTTTTTTTTCCCCCCCCGTCAATAACTCCTTGCCTGCCTTTCTACTCTCCTGCTGTTAATGCATCTGTGTGTGTTTGTAGTTCCTGGCATATCACACTCAGCTCCTGATAGGAAACAGGAAGCACTCCATCAGTCCGGAGGAATACGTCTTCGCCGCGCTGTCCATCTACGTCGACATCGTCCAGATCTTCTTGTTCCTGCTGCAGATCATCGGATCTGTCACCAAATGAGGCCGAGCGTTCCGGATGGGAGCCGGAAAGCAATACGTTGCTTTTTTTTTTGTCTGTTACAACTTTTACGTTTTTTGGGGGGAGGCGGGCGAGTAAAAATATATATATCATAACATTTATTAAGCTATTGAACCAACGCAGGGATAGAATCAAGTGGCTCAATCTGATTTTTGTTGCCATGTATGGAGACATGAAAACTACTTTTATACTTGTAATATACATATTTATACTATGCACTCGTCATCTTGTGATGATAAACAGCCCTGTTTAAATTCCACATTTATATCAAGTGAAGCATTATAGATCCATTTTAAAACTCTTCCTGCCTTTTTAATAATCCGTGTCGAGATTTCAGTTGAAAAGCGAAATAAAATTTACAAAACGTAATGCAACTGCCATCATATTTCAGTGTTTTGTACAGATCTGTTACATGTTCTCTAGATCTAGCCTGGGATCGTTTATAAAGTGGCACTAGCCCAGGGCTACAGTTTTTGAGGGCGCCTCCCTATTTATGTATTTTTTTGTCAGATTATATAACAGTCGTTCGTTTGCCCAGCATTGGATCGGAGTTTCCTTATTAGGCATTTTGTTGTCCAGTTGAATCTCACAGGGCATGCCGCATGAGAGCCGGAAGAAAAACCGCCTCGGGGAAAAAAAAAAAAATCACTTTGTATTTTTCTGTCACAGCTCGACATTTTAACAGGGGTGTGTTTGCTAGAGAGTCACTGTAGATAGCTGCTGTCTTTTTTTTTTTTCCCTTTGCAACAACTTACTGACCCGATAGTGCCACTACAAGCGACATCACCTGAATCTACGGCTTTTTTTTTTTTTTTTTCCTAAACTACTTCACTATGCAAGATGTTGTCCTGTTGTGACTCAGAAGCAGTCTGAGCCAGCAGGGTGGAGTTCCTCTCCCCCCGCCCCCACCCAAACAACCGGTGAAATGTTTCAGCTAGCGGGGAAAAATAAATACCCAAAAAACACTCCTGATTTGCCCGACCGCACCCAGCTGCTGCTCCGGGCCAGAGCTGCATGGAATCCTTTTATTAAAGCAACAGTGTCAAACACACAGCATGTAAAGACCACCGAATTGGTGTAAATACATTTCATTCCTGAAGATAACGTGTCTGCATTTTCACATTTCCTTCTGTTTGCACCAAGTAGTGCTTATTGTTTACATGTAGCTTTTTCATTACGCAAGTCTGTTTTTTTTCCATGAGGCTTCAGGCAGAAGGTCCTCTCGTCTCTCGGGGCGTGACGGGGTTTACGTGTCACCGGCTCAGCTTGGCGTGCTGCTGATACCGACTCCCGTCGTATTCGCCCTCGTTGGATCGTTTCATCCTCTGTCTGACCTTCAGCTGCTTCAGGCGGTTTTTGTCCACTTGTCTCTTGGCCAGAATGAAGCCGATGATCCCCGTGGGGAGCCCGATCATCCTGGAGGAGAGGGGAGATGCGTGAGGTTTCCGATTGTCGCATTCACCTGAAACGACCATTTCTGAACAATGAATTACTTCCTGTCCGCTGCTCATTTCTTTAAAGCTACCAAGCAGCCGACTTAACATCTGCTTGCATTTGGAAAGCAGCCAATCCCAGAACGCCATTCATTTTTCTTTTATGCTGATTGGCTGATTGACTGTATTTACAATTTTCCTAATTTCCAAAGCATGGAAATGAGGAAAACTAGCTATGTAGATGCTGCTGTGCTTGGACAGTTCCCAGTGTGTGTATTAATGCATAAAAGCTTTCTTAGAGGGAATTTTAGCAATTCATTTAGCCATTCAGGAAACAAAGCGGTCTTTTTAGACCCTCTTTTTAAGTAACATTTTCTGATTACAGTTATGGATCACGTGTTGCACATTTTCAACAAGAAGAAACTCTACTGTAGAGCTTTGGTCCAAAAGTCCGCAACCCACAGCATGGGCAGAAAAAGCAATGTAGAGCCTTGCATTTCATTAGATCAGCATACTGCGGGTAGCAACCGATGCAACAATGGTTACTTTAGCTGTTATCAAAGAAATTGTGCAAACCAATCAGCAGAAAGTAAGGCCTTCAACCAATATTGAACTTTTTTTTTTCCCGTTTTTCATTTTAGTGTCATTATTGCAAAAGTCTCATTGGACGCTACTGTGATAATTTGGGATTTTGGACAGTTAAGATGATGTGTAAAGGCGGCAACAATGATTAGCAGGCCAGCAGCCAATGGCAGTAAATCAATTAATTGCTTGATTAAATTAAAACGAGCTTGGTCATTTCAATTTACACGATTTATCATTATTATCTTTTCTCTTTTTACCAAAAACTGATTGACTTCAGTCTGGTGCATCGGCCTCAACCAGCCCTTTAATCCCCCCCTTTATTTTAAAGATAATTTTGTTGAAAGAGACTTAATTCATTTAATAAACGCCTTTTTGTTTTATTTTGTAATGTACTGTAGCATCGCCGTGCCATTATCATCATAATACTGAAAAACTATCTCAAGACAACAATATTATCGTTTATCTCGATAACTTCGGGGACAATTTACCGACCAGCAAAGGTTGTTACGTGACGTCATCATTCTGGCTCTATAAAGACGTGAGGTGTAATCAAAAAGTGCCGCAGGCTCACCAGGCATATCCTAACTTCATCATCGGGTTCTTGGCCTTCCTAGTGGGGATGTACTCCGGACCTTCCGGCTCCTCCTGCCCGAGTCTGTCTGCAACCTTGTCGGCCGCATCGGAGCTCCGTGTCGGCTCGGTCCCGGAGCTGGACAGCCCGGCGGTGGGGGGGACACGAAGCCGCAACCGGTGGCTCACTGTCGGGGTCAGACGACCGTCGTGCGCGAGGAGCCGCCGGCAGGAACCTCCGAGAAAAGACGAATCCAGTTTTTACCTTCACGCTAAATCTAATATCACGGCTGTGTTTACAGCAGGAACGGGAATTAAATCAGCTAAAAACAACACAAACAAGCTGCGTAACTAATACAAGATAAATTATGTCACCCTGGTAACATGTAGTCCTAATACAAAGGGTTGTCCGTCCTGAATGGACCACAGTTAAGGATGAAAAGGTTTTACCTGTCAGAGATGCCCTGAGTGCCGTCAGACAGGAGGCAGCCATGTTTGTTAAATAACAAACAGGAGAAAAAAAAAAAAAACACGCATGCGCTTTTCTATCCAGACTTGGCCTTACTCCACCTGGTGGACAATCGTGTGAACTACATCTTATGGAATAAAACCTTTTCAGTAATTCAGTTAAAAATTGACAGGGATTCATTTTATGGATTTATCATACACAACATGATACTTATAAGTAGTTACTGCAGTTGTGTTTGATAATTGTGGCTTAGACCTCATTCCCCAGTACAAGGCAAAAGGGAAAGAATTCAGTTTGCTTGGAAAATCTGAGGAATTTGTTAGAAAAAAAAAACAAAACAAAAAAGTTTCTCAAAACTTAAAAAGTTTGTACAAAGAGGGACAAAAAAAAAATCACAGTAGAAAATTCTACATTTCAAGGATCCAAAGTGACTAAATGTGCTTTGGGGTCATTCTCCCAAAAAAGTGACCCCATTCTCCGTAACTTTACATCTCACTTTAAGGTTATGAATGTCGACAAGCTCCAGAAGAGAGACGAGCCTCAAAAAGTGACTGTTGTTTAGAGTGCTGCATCTACATATATCAATAGAAAGTTGAGTGGAAGGAAAATGTGGATGCAAAAATAGATGCAAAATGGATGAAGAAGACTGCTAAGAGCCACAACATACAAACGGACCTGCATGTGCGATTGTATTCCAACTTACTGAGAAGCGAGATTTCTACCGAACGAAAGAGTCACTGCTTATTAAAATCACACAACTCAAAAATAAAAAATCAGACACTTTATTGAGTGAGCACCAGAAGGTAAGTACAAGAAAGTCAAGTTTTTGTTTCAACAGAAGAGACAATCAGACAGTAGAACAACTAACAGTCAAGTTTACAGGCAGAACATTTCAATCAAAGCGTGGTGAGGAGATTATCAGTCATTTAGTGTGCTTCGTTTAAAAAAAAAAAAAGAAAAAGACATCTACAGTATTACAAGAAACAAATGATGTGAACAAACACATGTTCCAACTTCAAACAGCAACATGTGAAAGCATACTAGCTATGTTTTCCTAGGACATACTGTATAAATAGAAGAAAAGGTGAACTAATGGAGATATTGGCAAATTTAGATGAACATCCACTTCATCGCAGCCGTTTCCTTATTCTGGGTGGATCAATAGTCCGGTGGGATGATCTACTGTCTTTCCTATTTTGAATAGTGGGATGTGGGTCAAACTGATCACCATTTTCTAGTCAGAAGTCAATCTGAAAATGTTATGTCATTACAAAAATGATTTTGTTGCAGTTAGAATGCCAATAGATGCGGTGCATAAATTTGCTTGACAAATTGAAGAATTTTTGACGAACAAATTTTTAGAAGTCGAACATTATTTCTAATTATTTTCCTGAAATTTTTTTTCTTTAAAAATTTTTTTATTTTTTTTTTTTTAATTCTTTTCTAATTTTATTATTTTAGGGAAAATAATGTTGGAATTGTATTTTTTTTTGTTTTTACATATTTTGTAGAAGTTTTGGTTTTATTTTTATTTATTTTTTTTTTTAACGTGAAATTATGCCACTGCAATAGAAGCAATATATTTTATGACTATTTATTTTTTTACTTGTGACATTATAAATGAGTATTCTCTCTTTGTCTGATATCGCTGCATGTCTCATCAGACCTTTCTTAAGATATGAAACTTCACTTTAGTGTGAAAACAGGAAAAAGGAGACCTTCTCTTATCAGACCAGACTAATGAGTTTGTGGTTTATTTTACAGCAGTTCTGCTACGTTTCTCTACTAGTTTGTCTGTCTGCCTGCGGAGCAGGAAAACAAAGAAGCCCCAGAAGCATCGTAAAGCTGGCAGCTCTCAAACACTGACAATGTTTTTTATTGTTATTATTATTTATTTATTTATTTTTTTACTCTGTTAGAGACTACAAAAATAACTGAGCTCTAGACATGGACGGACATGTGGAGCTGCCGTCTCGCACCGCCTTTCAGGTGGGAACTAAACGCAAAAACAAAACAATAACAACATGTATCTATGTGTGCGCGTGTTTCATGTGCCTAAATGTATTTTTCCCCCAATCATATTTCCCACTTTCAACATGCCTGCATGCGTGTTAATATGCGTTTGTGTGTGTGCGCGTGTGTGTGTGTGTGTGTGTGTGTATCTTCAGGTTCTCCTTTGGGGCGTGTTCCCCACGTATGTGTTCTCTATACACAGCACTGCGTAGTGGTTGGAGCAGGAGCGGGGGTGTTGTCCCAGCAGCCGACCCGTCTGCAGCAGCGCCGCCTGGCCCGTCACCGCCATGTCGCCCGTCCGCCACGCCTCGCAGTAGTTGGCGGTCAGCCGGGTGCCCACGGTGCTGGAGCCGTGCCACACCAGCTTCTCCGGCCTGCAGGGGGCAGAAGGGAGCGGAGGGACGTTGCGTCCATCAGCTGCTACTGCTGACAATATTTGAACGGATTACGTTCACTGTGGAATTTTTTTTTTTTTAAATCTATCATTTAGTGAGGAAACTAAAAGTACTTCACCTTTAGCTCAAAGAAAAAAAAAATTTACTCTTGTTATTAAATTTAACTTATTTAATAAGCTGCCTATTTTGTTTTTTAATTCATTACATACTTGTTGTATTTTCTTATTTACTAAGGTTTGACTTTACTAGCAGTGCACTGATTGCAGTTTTCTGGCCAAACGCAGATGACCGACTTTTTAAAAAGACTGACCTGCCGGTTCCGATTTTGGCCAATACCGATTTATTTTAGTCTGAAATGTTGCTAGACATAGCAAGAGAGTTACTGTAACAATGGAGGGACTATTGTTCACTGCAAACGTGCAGACATGACCTGGTGGGCCGGTCTGTCAGTCGAACCTTTCACACGGGAAAGCAGAAGAGGACAGTGGGTGATTGGTGAATACATCGATCTTTTGGTGAATAAGATCGATGTATTCACCAATCGTCAATCACAAAATGAAAGAAATCAGCCCGACAGATCGACCGGCCGACAAATCGGCGATTTTCAATAACTTTAGCTTTGGGAAAACTTCATTTCTTCTCACTCTTATGCATCAGTTCAATAATCTGGAATTTTAAAAAAAATGTTGGCTGGTGATTCTACCTCACGTTTTCTCTGCTGATGGTTTCCCGTCAGCAGTGTCTGATGCTAACACCCACTCACCATGCCGGTTCGGTCATTATGTTGCGTCCATCGAAAGAGTAAATGGGCGTCGACGGGTTGAACATGCCCGCATTCTCAGAGAATATGGAGGCCCAATTGCTGAACAACATTTCCCCCTGAGAGAAGCGGGGGGGGGATACATTTGAAAAAAAAAAACAATTTCTCATATATTGTACAAGAAACCAAAAATCTAAAAAAAACCAAAAACAATAAAAAACCTGGACTAAGCAGAGCATTTCCTCACCCTCAGATTGACCACCGGCAGGTTGTTGCGGTCAGCCTTCCGCACTATGGTGGCCAAGTCCTGGAGGTGCGATGACAGGAATGCCCGGTAGGTGGCGGTAAGCCCCACGGAGCGCGCCTGCTGGTAGCACTGGAAGTCCGCCCCGCGGATGCCCCGCATGTCGCCTTTGAGCGGAGCATTCAGCGCCACTAGGTGGAGCTAAAGGCAAAGAGGAGGAGGAGAGGTTAGCGGGAGAAAAAAAGGCGAAGGGCGACTCAGCGCGGGATTTGTCCCACTCACTCCAGGTACGGACTCGATGGTCTGCGGCAAGATGTTGTAGCTGGGCTGGAATCCCCTGCTGCCGTCCTGCAGCTCCTGATCAACAGAAGCAACAAAAAGTCGTCGGTTTTACGCAGCGTGACGTCGCTCGTGCAAAAAGCTGCAACCCAACAACTACCAAAGCTTTTAGCTGTTAGTTTGTCAACATAACGCCTTAAATGTACGCCTCATATAATATAGAGAGAGAGAGAGAGAGAGAGAGAGAGAGAGAGTCCTTTTTGCCCTCCAGCGTTGTGCGCATGCGCAGAACTTCCAGCTTAACACGCACTGGGTCCACAGAGGGCGTGTGCGCGCGCGTGTCGGTATGAACCTGGCTGGGAACTCGTTGAGGGCTGCTCCAATCTCCAGCTCTGCTCAGAGCCTGAGACGCTTCTGACGAGGAAGCTCCGTTTTGAACCAGCTCTCCAAGCTACAAAAAAGACAAAAATAAATAAACGAATGAAAGAATCGTGAGGAAAGTGTTTCGAGTCATCGCGAACAGACAGAAGCTATTCGCAGTCGCAAAATCGCGAATGCTCATCCAGTCTCGCGAGAAGCCGAAAAATAACTAGAACAAAGAACGGAGGGTAAATGGCTAAAACCACAACCTTAAAAAAAAAAAAAAAAAAAAAAAAAGTGTTTTGTGTGGCCGCAGAGGAATGTAAATCTGCGGTACAAACCTGGATTTTGCGCCAGCCGTTGCGTGCCCTGATGTACAGCTCTCCCCCTCTCTCGGACACGAACGCCAGCGTTCCCTCAGCGGCCCTCTGGGTCTCTCTGGTGAGAGCCTTGAAGGTCTTGAAGGTCGTCACCTGACCACACACCGTCACAGCGTCACTGCCGGCGCTTTCCGGTGCTTTTCAGGGCGCTTCGGATTAGTCATCTTACCGGGTTAGCGTAGCCTGGAGGTCCTGGTGGACCGGGAGGACCCGGAGGACCAGGGACGCTGACATCTGAGGAGAAGACATCCAGCATGACGACAGACGTACAGCTCGGTTCCTCCTAAATCTCTTTGTGTCAAACACTCACCAGATCCATATTCAGGGGCCTGTCCCGGGGGCCCAGCAGGGCCAGGCGGGCCTCGGGGCCCAGGTCGTCCGAGCCCGGGAGCCCCGGGTTGACCAGGAGAACCAGCCGGTCCCGGGGGACCTACAACCGACTCCCCCTTTGGACCCTGAAGGGACAAACACAAACATGGATGGATTACGTTAAGACAGCTGTGTGTTTTTTTTGTTTGTCCAAAGTTCTCTTATATTTACTTAATTATAATGATCTAATGGATTTTTGATAGGGATGCACGATACATCGGCATTAACATCGGTATCGGCCCGATAAGTAAAGCTGGGCCAAGATGAACAACTGATATTTATTTCCGTCTTGTTGCTGTTTGGTTTTTTTTTTCCTCAAAGGTTTCAAAATAGTTGAGAAATAAATATAATACCAGTAAACATTGGTTATCAAACCAAAACAGCAACATTAATATTGGATATCGATATCGGCCCAACTTTTGCTTGGCCAGTTGTTGGTAAGCAGCAGCTTCGATGTGCTCTCTGCTCCGGTTCTGCATCGTTTTTCAAATGGTACAAATGTTTTGAAATTTGGTGTTAAGAATGGAATGAAATATTTCTCCGTGCAGTTTGAACGCTTCGCAAGTTCTGGCGACTGGCGGGAACAAAACCAAAGTCTGATCTGTGTCGCGATTCGAGCTGAACCCACCACGAGTCCGGATTTCCCTGGAAGTCCTGGAGGACCGGGCAGGCCCGAGTCGCCCTTTTCTCCCTTTTCACCTTTGACCCCCAGATGGCCTTTGGCTCCCTGAGCGAACAGAAAACAGTCGGAACAAAACAAAACTAAAACTGCGTTTTCACAAGATTTCATCTGAAGTTGGCGTGCTCAAATCAAACAGTGGACTTTCCAATTTGCTGTTGCTGCAATGAAAGATGAATTCATTTCAAAGTGTTTTGTTGACACATCCTTACTGGGCGGATGCGATCAGAACAGTGGATTGTGATGTATGCTTAGACTCGCTGTTTGTCTTCCACGTTCTGATCGCCTGAAGTTGCTAAACTTCGTCCGAAGCGAATCTCGACTCGTTTTCTCGCGTTCTTTGCGTGTTGCTCGCAAAAACGTGACGGCAGCAATTTCTCCTGCACTTGTTTCGTCTGAGCACACCTGTTGGAGATGTTGGAGACAGGCTTTCACTCACCTCTCCCCCGTCAGGTAACGGGGCTGCTGGCGGGAACGCGGTCGTGACGTTGGGCGACAGAGAAAGCGACAAGTTGAAGGGATGCAAGATTCGGAGGCTGCTGCAGCAGGAAAGAGACGAGTCTTACCCGGCGTTCCCGGCTCACCAGGCATCCCTTTGTCGCCTTTGTCTCCTTTAGGGCCCACGGAGTCTCTCTTTGTCCCCAACTCCTACACACACACACACACAGACACACGCGCACACACACACACACAGAGGCACATTAATAACCGGATTGCTCAGGTTGTGAGCACGTGTTAAACTTACGGCTGGACATTAAACAGGGTAAAAAGGGTGTCGATAAGGATAAAGTCAACTGATTCAATCCAAGAGACACATGCTCAGCTACTGAGGTTAATGCACCGGGGATGAAGCACGAAGGTTTTACAGCGCAGGGTGAATTCAGAAACGGTTGTGTTCCTTTCAAATGTAATCCTGGCGCTTGATTGTCAACATACAGATCCAGTCAAAGTGGTTTTATTTTGTTTTTTTTTTTGCTCGTCAGGCTTTGTTGGATGTGTTATTCGGCCCACAATGGGGTTTTTTTCCGCAAAGATGCTAAACAGTAGGGGGGGAAAAAAAAAACAAAAACAAAACAAACCCCGACACCAGGAAGAAACCTGACTCATCTACCCGACAGTAAGCAGATCAGAGATGGAGCTCCATCGCTTTTACAACAGCCAAAAAAAAGACTATGGCGCGTCGTGCGGTTTGATTGATCAAACGCCTGACGATGAACCAACTCTGATTTGCACAAACACAAGATACGGTCCTTCCCTTCACTCAAAAGAGCAGATGAGCTCAGTGGCGATCGGCACGCCCACCCGAAACACCTCGCATTAACATTTGCCTTTAATGACTGGACCCGGCTCGGCCGCCTACAGTCACGCAGGAACTGACCTTTCTGGTTACGTTTTGGACTAACATGTTTTCATATTGCAGGGAATCTGTGCAAGACAAATGTTAAAACCTGACGCCATCGCGCCGCGTCCACATTCACGCGGCTTCATCAGACGCTGTTAGGAGAGCAGGCGGGGAAGGTGACAAGGAGGGAAGGAGGCACCAGAGAGGTTTCATGCGTTATTAGAACAAACAAGACCAACAAAAACCCACACACCACCAGAACCACCAGATGGCCCCACTTCCAACAGGAAGGAGCCATTCAGGGGGTCCGGCTCAGACTTACTCGTCCCAGTTTGCAGTGCGGTCTGGGGCGCACCGGGAACACTGTCTTTTGGGTTCAGAGGAGAGCAGCGTGAGCAGAGTTTCGTTTCAATGGAGAGTTTTAACCAAAACAAAAAAATGTAGAAATCCAAACACTCTGCATTGCTAAACACCGTTCATTTTCTGTTCAGTCGGGCATTTCAGTGCTGAATGATGAATGATGTGACTAACTTGACTAACTTCACTTTTCACCCAGTTGAATGAGTTGAATTCTTCGGTTTTAGTCAAACCAGTGTTGACCCACGATACGCGAAGTTACATTTAAATAACAAAAAACAACAAAGCAGAGAATCGTAAACTGATTGGCAATAAACTTTTGCTAAGCCATAAAAAGTAAATACAGCACGCGCAGCATTTCTTGAAACTCCTGCAAAATAAGTGTAGGACAAAGAAAATTTCTTTAAATGTCACGCGGAAAAGAAAGAAAAGTCTCATTTTATTTAAGTACGGAAAAAGAAGGAGCAAAAAAAAAAAAAAAAACCAGAAAATCCACGTCTTACTTTGGGGTAATTGTGAATTACAATTCCTACATAATAAATGTAACCGTGGGAACTTTTAACGTCACACTTTGCCTTTTTTTAAAAAAATTTTTTTTTACGAGTTGATCAGAACATCAGGGACATTTATTAGTGATGTTTATCATCCCATTTCCTTAAACTAGACGTTGTTGGATTAAAAAAAGTATTTGCCTTCTCACGAGAAAAAGTTTGTTTTTTTTCTCGCTGTGTGAAGTCGAATCTTTGAAGGATTGGAGGGTTTCCGTGCATTGACTCCCTGGTTCATCTGATGTCTCATTTAGGGCAGGACTTTGACCAGAAACGGCAGGACTGCTGTCCAGTCGCATAACCCAGGGGCCCTCTAAGCTTACGTCAGTCCCACACAAGGCGCTAATATGGTAACGGAGGTCAAATGAAAGTTCGGTTCTGTGAATGACCGCCAGAGATTCTCCGTCTCTCAGGATCCTTGCATTTCGCGAGAAGGTTCTGCAGGACCAGAGCCTCCGATCTGATTGACCATCCGGTATGTCGCAAGTGTGACTCCGTTGATATCGTTGCTGGAACGGCACAGGCTTCCAGCACCGCCCCCTGGTGGTCAGAAAGGATGAAACAGAACTCCAAACTAACTAATATAAACAAGTTTTCAGTTCTTTTTCACACACCAGGGCCACCAGTAACTTGTTTTTTGGTATAAAGCTACAATACTATAATACTTACTGCACTTTGTAATGCAAGAAGAGCCAGTTAGAATAATAATAAAAAAAAAAAACATCAAGTAACACGTTCCTTCAATTAGAGAACTTTCACATAAGCCATGATCGCTGCATACTTACTCCAACTACACTGAGAATTTCTCCTGGTGGACCAGGAGGACCCGGAGGACCTGGAAGACCCTAAAAAAAAAAAAAAAAAAAAGAAATGTTTTTGCAATTTGTTTTAAAGTAAGTCGCTCCTTAAATCTTTGAATTTCTCTGGGTTTGCGTTAACCGTATATTATCAGTAATCTCTGTAATCTCTCCTCCTCACCGGCAGGCTGACAGATTCTCCTCGGTCGCCTTTTCTCCCCACCATGCCGGGTCGTCCCTGCAACAAAGAGACGGCAGCGTTTACCTGCTGGCTCTAAAACGTAAACGTGGGAGCAGGTCGTGGTTTTCACAGCGCCGCGTTTTTTTGGGGGGGGGGGGGGTTTTTTCACTTGCTGTCCGCGCCGCACGCTCTGCAGGTACGTGATCACATGAAGATGCTCACCGGGCGTCCAGGGAAACCATATTCTCCTTTTTGGCCAGGATGTCCCATCGGTCCCTGAAATGAAAGACAGTCCGTTAGACAACTTTGGTGTCGGCGTTGTCAACTTCTTCTTAAATTGACATTTTAGGAGTGTAACGCCAGGAAACTTTTAAAATATTAAACTCACCACTGGCCCTATGGCTCCTGGGAAGCCCCGGTCGCCCTGGGAGATCACAAACATAAAGTTATGGAGTAAAAAAAAAAAAATTAAAATGACAATGATTTAATTAAATATGATTAGTATTTATACATGTGTATGTGCCTCGCAACATGGCACAGATGAGACGTTTTTTCAAAAAGTTATTTCTATCACAATCTGGTATCCGTCATGACTTGCGCTGCTTTTCTCGTCCGTTTCTTTCCCTTTAATATTTACGTTTCTACTTCGAATGTGTTTGTGCTCAGATGACTGGAGTGACCTACGTTCATTGAAGCGTTGTGATTTTATCCGATTCTAACAACAGAGGTGACGGCAGGTCTGATAGAAACACACGCTTCGTCTCGACGTCTTAAACAGAGCATAAACAAATGACTCAAGTTGTTGTTTTAACGCACCTTTGGGCCCTTTGGCCCCTGAGGGCCCCTCGGGCCAGACAGAATGGATCCGTCTGCAGCAATTGTCACGCCAGGTTCGCCCTTTTGTCCCTGTAAAAACAAATGAAAAGCAAACAAAAAAAAAAGACCCAAAAAACAATAAAAATGATATAAAAATCACAATATTTTCAAAAATATTTACGACTGATACACAAAGAGATTTTCTGCATGACTGGTGTTGCTCAGCAGAAACCCAGCTGGAAACTCAAAATATCCTACAAACGAGGAGCTATGACGTTGCACTGACAACAACACTCTTCAGTGTGGACTGCTGAGGGAAGGAGGCTGAATCATGGCGATTTTCACAATATTTTCCAGAGCCTGTCAGGCTGTGTCTGCTCCTCTTAAGGTCGTAAAATCTTGTTGCTAACCTTCTCTCCTGTAGCTCCGTCAATACCTTGAGGGCCTCTGTCTCCTTTTGGTCCTCTGGGGCCCTGGGAAAGGGAGTAAAGTCAGTAAATTGTGCAATCTAAAAATCGCAAAGACAGAAATGGCAAGAATGAAACAAATACAAAAATGCCCAGGGAATAAGCTAAACTCATTTCTATACAACAGTGTTTTCCGAGGACATTGGGACGGAGTCATTGGTTCAGGACGGACGACCATAAAACTGGACGTTCATTTGTTCGGTTTTGCCATTTTGGAAATTCTCCTGCATGTCGCCTAAAGGAAATACACGGAGTGAATTCTTGTCACATGAAGCAGCTGGTTCACTGAAAAAGAAACATGAGGTGGCAAACAGACTTTCATACAGTCAGTGAGCCACGGAGTCGGTGGGGCCAACGGGCTCAGCGTGCGGTGGAGCAGCAAAAAGTTACTCACTGGAAACCCGGCTTGTCCCGGCAAACCTTCAGGGCCCTGGAGCGAGTCAAACACACACAAACACACACTCATGTCTGTACAGGAAAAGCAGCGACTCTCGTTTGTTTATCTATTCTGACAAAGCCATAGCGTTAAACTTTGGTTACACTTTCATAGTTCTGAAAAAAAAAACAACAACATTTAATTGATTATTTAATCAACTGAATACACGTTTGACAGAGAGCACACACCCTGGGGCCCGGGGGCCCTCTGAGCTCCGTGAGGTTCAACATCCCGTCTGTAGCGTTCTGGAGCAGCTGCAGACAGAATGCAGGATTAGAAACACAAAGCATCGTTTAATTACAGCAAAAGTAGTGCATTTAATTTTTTTATTTATTTTTTTTTTATTTTACTTTATTTCTTTTGGAATTTGTGCTTTAAACTGACTGCATTCAAACACAACATGTTGTCAGAAGAATTTAACTTGAACTTTGGCCCTTTAAATCTGTCACATTTTGCATAGATTTGAAGTGATATTTGATTTAAATAAGAAGACTGGGTGAGTGTGTGTGTGTGAGCGTGTGTGTGTGTGTACGCCTACTTCCTGTAGGTTTACAACAGGTCCTGGAGGTCCGGGAGGCCCGGGCGGTCCTATGACACCGAGCCCGTCAGCACCTGGCTCGCCCTGCGGTGCCGATATTTACATTTATTAAAACCGTGCCTGGAAGCAAAATGCTTATTTCCAGCAGCGGTTTATATATTTATCAGACCGAAGAATTCGACTTGTAAATCATTTACAATTTCGTCCAATCTTCCTACCTTTGGTCCTGGGCTGCCTTTCTCTCCTTTGGACCCCTGTTTGAAAGAAGAAATAAGTATTTTTATTCCACCTAGCATCAACTAGAATGTTTTGGCGACAACCGCAGTCCAACTCGTCCAACTCGTCACAAGGCTTTGCACTAACAGATCGGTACAGATTAGCTGGAGCCCCTGGTAACGACGCGTAAAACACCATACAGTAACATACATTTCACTTTGGAAATGTATGTTACATTTGTTCAGGGAGGAAATCAAAGCATTGATTGCAAAATCCCTTCTTGGATTCCCTTCAACAGTCACTTTATAAAACTTTCTTAATCTGACAGGACGACACGTTTTCTAATTCTGTAAAGTTTCCCAGCTTTAGGACACAGAAGGAGTGAGTGAGGCCCCCACCACCACCCCACCTTCTTGAAATCTAACGAGATCAGTCTCAAATGTTTGTGCGGCTGTCATTTTAAAGGCATTAAGAAATGTTTCCAGAGGTCAAGTAAGGTCAACAAGCCCCCAAACTCGCTGCAAATCAGCTTGTGCTGGTCCGTGCAGCAAAAGCGACAAAAGATACATTTATTCACATTTTACTTTTACTTGTCTTTAACAGGGACGTCCAATTTTAAAACATTGCTTTTACAGCCGATAACTATATGTATATTTTCTGTATATTTTCCACCAGTTCGACAGCAGACTTCGCTTCTCTGCTTCAGTGTGACGACCCAGAATCCTGCGTTGCATCAACGTCATGTTCCCATTGCCAACCCAACGGCAACAGCATGGAAACTAATACCATACGTCAACGTCTGCCCCGTTTTCCTCGTCGTGCCAGCGTGACGTTAACGCGGATGTAACGGTGTCATCACCGCGTCTCTGTCGATGCTTACTCTAGCGCCTGGCAGTCCTGCAACGCCCTGAAGGCCGTCCGGCCCTCGCTTCCCCGGTTCCCCCTGAAACGACAGCAGTTGTAGAGTGCAACATCCAGTGGACATTATGCATTTTTACATATTTGCCTGATGCTGCGAAAACGACACGCATATCTTTTGCACACAATGTTCCAGTTTAGTTTTTTGACGCCGTTTGTGGGAGCGATGCGGCTTTGGAGGGATTTTCTTCAGCTCTGGAAGCAGTTTGGTAAAACAATTATGGTGGCAAGGAATTCGCTTCATATAACATCCGGACGAGAAGCTGACAGACAGGAAATTGTTTGCAAAAGAAATGCGACCCATTCGGGTTCGGAACGGCCCCACCTTAACAGAAATCCCAGGAGCTCCGGGTGTGCCGTCCTCGCCCTGAAGGCACCAGAAGAAAACTATCATTAATGAAGCAAATCATTCTCCCGGCCACAGACTGTATTTTATTGAGATTTTCACCAACATAGAATTGTGCGTAATAGTGACGTGGAAATGAAGTAGGACGTGGCTTCCACTTTTTTTTTTTTTTTTTTTACAGCAGAATGCGGACATACTGGGCTTTATTGGCTATTCGCATGTTTTCGTTTCAGTTTGGACCAATAAGTTGGGCATCACTTTGTGCCCACCCACAAAGTGATGCCCACTTTGTGGGTGGGCATCACTCCACCCACAGAGATGCTTCGAAGATGACATCTGCTGTCAAAAAGAAAAAGAAAACAACACAGAACTACTTCTGTTTGCATTGATCCCTGAAATCTGTATCTGTTGTTTATAAAATTGCGTCGGCGACATGTCGAAAGTGTGAAAAAGTCAAGGCGGTGCCCATATGAAGAGATTACCGGTGGTCCCGGGGGTCCTGGTACGCCAGGAGGGCCCTTGGGACGAAAAAGAAAAGGAAAAGATTCACCACCTATTATTAAGAACACACACATGAACATACAGATGATTTCCACTGACCTGCGGTCCTCTTACTCCTGTCCTAATGAACAAGTCGTTCTTTCCCGATCCTTCCACATCCTTCCAAAGAGAAACAAAGAAAACAGTCTTGTTTGTAAAACGCTCTAATGTTGTGAATGAAGAACCCACTCTTCTTTTGTAATGTGCCCTTATGTTCATCTCTGTTTCGTTTCATTCCTTGGTCTGTGTTTGACGTAAACGACGATCACCTCAACAAGGACGTTGGTTCCTGGAGGGCCGGGTGGGCCCGGGAGTCCTGGCGGACCTGCAGGTCCCTTCCTTCCTGGCCGACCACTGGGTCCTTGGAGTCCAGGAGATCCTGGTGGGCCCACATCTCCACTTTCACCCTAAGGAGACGAAGCCACACAGATCAAGAAGGGTGACACATTCAGCTCTTGTTTGCTCATTTGGGGGAAATCAACACGGTCCTGTAACTGAACTCAATTCCTTACCTTTGGTCCAGGTGGTCCAGGTGTCCCCTGGTCACCCTGAAGGTATAAAAATACAGCATGAGCAAAAAGAAAAAAAAACAAACAAACAAACAAACAGACATCCCTTTATGGTGACGGACAACATCTCTTCCCTCTGCCTTGTTTACTGAGGGCCAAAAAAAAAACCAAACAAATCAAAACTGTCTAGAAAACAGTCAAATCTGTTGCGTGTTGTCATCAATTTCACAAGGACGACCGTACCTTTGGTCCAGCAACCCCTGGTGGGCCCGGGGAGCCAGCCGTCCCTGCAGGACCCTGGATGGACGAACACAACCAGCCACGAATTAAACGGCTGCGAAGGAAACGACGGGACAGCGAAAAGTAGCGCAGCGCATGCTAACATGGTGACAAAGCTCTCTGTTGACCCCCTCAGGCTTTCCAGCTGGGGTCAACGCTGAGTTTCACAGAGAATAGAGGACGGGAGTAATGACAGTCGGTTTTATGAAATCATCCATGGGGTCGTCACCCTGAGCCGCATGCAAATCTAGGCGGGTAACTTAGCCACATGTAGCATGACGGTAGCGGCGTCAGCGACTGCAGTGGCGTGGATCATTTCTCCCATCTCACCATTCATCTTCACAGATGAAATAATGAGAGCACTCAGCCATGTTGGTCTGCTGTTTAATGCAATCCGCCCCCTAGTGCATGCAGAGGGTGACATGCGCGTCCCTGAAGGTGCCATTAAAGGCAAAAGTTTCAAAGGTTTTAGAGCAGAACGCGCTGCTCCAAGTGGTTACTAAGAAGATGTTAAACAGTATTCCTCCATTATTCAAGTAACATGACAGTGTTGGAAAATTATACGGATGCTGATCTGCTGATCTGATGATGAGACTTGTCTAGGTAGAGTTCAAACTGGGCTAGCGTTAGCATAGCCACTGTTTGTTCTTTCCATTGGTAATTAACACACACAAAAAAAAAGGAATCGTGACTCTAATTTGTTCTTCAATATTATACGCATCACGATAAAAACATCTTCACACTTCCTGTTTTATGTTGCGATCAAATGTGCAAAATAATTTTTGACAAATTAATCAAAGGACTCAGTTTGATTTTAACATAAAAGTGTTGTTTACCTGAAAGCTGTTTCAGGTAAACAAGCACACAAGCCCCGAGAGTTTGAATCTGAAACACAAGCGCAGGCGTTCAGCGGGGAATTTCGTGGCGGCGACGAACGCGTCGCCGTCGTCATGTCTTCGCGGGTTCGGCCTACTTGCTACGCATGCATCGGATTGCGCTTCTGTCATTCATCGTTCCCTTATTCCTGGGTGAAACCAGGCCGGTGTACCTCGCCCGAGCCCCAGGCGGACTCAAGCCCAGAACCCGAACCGACGCCGGAGGCGGAACTGAAATCAGAACCGGAACCGGCGGCGAGTTTTGCATTGAGAGCTGACGCCAGCTCTGGACCCAGAGCTGAACCGACAGGCCCAGAGCCACTTGAGTCATCCTCAAATATCTGCAAGAAAGTAGAGGAGACAGAGAAATGGCAAGAAGATGTTTGGACAGGAAAAATGAAGCTACAACAGGATGGGGTGACGGGAAAACATGGATACCACACAGGTGACAGAGACAAACGTAGACATAGAGGTTATACACAGAATCAAACGTCAACGTGGTGGAAGAACCTGCGTCGCGATTGGAAATGCAACGAATGAAGCGTCTTTAGATTTACAGTCTGGGGGCCCTGATATAAAACACGGATGACTGAACACAGTAGCGTAGACAAAGATTTACGTTTTTCTACTTGTATCTAAGCTGACAGGTGACCTACTGGTATTCCCTGTTCGCCCGGAAGTCCATCACCGCCAGGTGCGCCCGGGGGTCCGGTATGGCTCGGGGTCAGTTCTGACGACAGTTGGGGTGCAGGAGGCCCGGGTGGTCCCGGAGGCCCCGGAGGACCTGCTGGACCCTGGAAATCGGACAGAAATGGAATCATCTCAAATGATCGTAAACTTTCATCCGGTTTTTTTTTTTATTTTAATTTTGGCTCTTACCCTGATGAAAATAGTGTCGGTGTCCAGATCCTCAAAGCCAGAACCGAGAGCGTCTGGTCCATACTAAAACATTAACATGACGTTTGTTTTCATTAAAAA
Organism: Poeciliopsis turrubarensis; assembly: GCA_010277015.1. Lineage (NCBI taxonomy): Eukaryota > Metazoa > Chordata > Actinopteri > Cyprinodontiformes > Poeciliidae > Poeciliopsis > Poeciliopsis turrubarensis. The sequence goes on from VMRN01000050.1 coordinate 57,268, forward strand.
TGTTAAGGTAATTTTATAAACTGTCTGTGAAATGTGATCAGCGCCTGCTCACCGGCACACTGCGGGACCTGGGAGGGCCTGGGGGCCCCGGAAGACCGGGGGGGCCTGGCAAACCGACGCCTGGCTCTCCCTGTGAACAGACAAGACACTTTTTTCACTTTTCCCATCTTTTGTCTTTTTCTAAAATTTAATTAAGAGACTAAACAATTTTTTTGGTTAATGCCATTAACCTTATTTGAGTAAGTAATGATCAAATATGCCTTCACCAAAAATTCACCAGACAGAGACACACACCTGAAGTTTTTGTTAAAGTTCGTAAGTTTTTTTTATTGGAAGAAATTGATTTTGAAAAATGTTCTTTTGCCTAATTTTGCTATTTTTCGTCGCTTATATGAATTATTGACATTTTCGTCTTCAAAATGACAAAATTTCCACTTGGCTTTATATTTTTGGCCATCTGATGTCATTTTTAAATATTAGACAATTGATCATTTGACCAGTTACTCAATGCTTGAGTAGACTTTTTACCAAATGCTTTCTTTTTTTTTTTACTCTTACCTGAGTAATTTCTTGAATGGCTACTTTTTACTTATGCTTGAGTATGTTGACGTGATGCTACTCTTACTTGAGTACAATGTTTGGGTTCTCTCTACCGACCTCTGGAAAATGGTGGTGCAAACTGGTGTGGGACAAATGGACCCTAAAACCACCAACGATGTGATCTCTGGACACTTCTAAACGATCACATTGGGCCAGTCTTGAACATATGCAAACATATACTCTGTGTCTCACATCGAAAACACATGCAAATGTTGCACCGAGCCTGGGATCATTTGCAGACGCACCTTGTCTCCTTTGGCTCCAGCCTCTCCGCTCAAACCCGGAAATCCCTGCTGTCCTTTTTGGCCCTGATGGGGAGAACCGCATCTCCATCACTCACCAGTCATAAACAGCAGCAACGCAAACACAAAGAAAGCAGAAGTGTTAAGATGCTCACCGCTTCACCTTTTTCACCTTTGGCTCCCTGCAAAAGGCGAAAGTGACAGATTCGGAAGGTTAAGGGGGGGGGAAAAAATGGCCAGACAACAAAACTCTTATAATCTTTTGAGACGGGCCAACTATTCTGAAACCAGTTCACACACATGACACACAAGACTCCAGTATTTTGCGTAGGTATTGAGGCAAAGCGTTTGGGACTCTTAAGTTTGCTGCTGCATTCATATTCCAAAATATTCGAAATTATGGATCAACTGAGAATTTAGGGATGAAACTTCAACACGAATTCTGCTCTGTTCGGTCGCGCAAAGTCAACGACTCTTCATCAGTGCAAACAAAGCATCTGCATAACAAAGCACAACCGTAAGTCACATTATGCACACATGAAATATGGAATATTTCAGCGTTGTGATGCTTTAATGGAAGGCTCTGTGGCAATGTGACAAACCTGCTGATCAAATGGTGTGAGATGTGTGGGAAGCCGCAGCCATTTACTTAAAACAGCGGCTCTTCCTACGCAGCTGAAATGCAAGGTAGTGAAACAAACAAAACCTTCTGTCCGTCACCCCCCGGTGTTCCCGGGGCTCCAGGGGGTCCTCGCGGCCCGGGTTTCCCTCGGCCCTCTTTGTGCACGTAGCGAGGTCCCGGAGAGCCAGGGGGCCCCGGTGGCCCCGGCGGTCCACGATCTCCTGGTTCCCCTTTCAAGCCGGGCCTGATGGGAACCTGCGCATTTCAAGTCTTTAAAGCCCAAGTTTATATTTGCTAAACTTTCATTCGGTCTGTGTGCGTTTTTATATGATTGAGACAAATAGGTCACTGACGGGATAAATAAATTAAAAAGTAATCCGGTGGATATTTTCCAGCAGTGAAACGTAGACGATGTGCGTACTCACGTGTCCAGGTCGCTCTCCTGCCTCTTCTGTCCGATGAGACTCTGGACATATAACATTTTGTGTTGACATAATAATTCACACATAATGAAGAAATCAGCAAAACAAACGAAGAAATGAATTTTGAATGAAAGCCCGGCTGCTGATTTTTCAGACGTTATAAAATGAGGACTAAAGTGAACAGCTTGTAAGTCTTTCTTTATAGTCTCTGTATTTTTGGGTAAAATAAATGACGCATCAGCAAAAGTTTTCACATTTGATCGAATTGTAAAAGTTCCAGATGGTCTGAGCACTGTTTTTCTTAAAAAACTATATACATATATACATATATGCCACAACTTGTAAGACCAACATTTTTGCAACAGTTAAAGATACAAGTCATTTGGGTTAAAATGTCTCTACCAGGTTTGCCTAATCTAGAGATTGAAGCTTTTGGCTTCAAGCCCAACTAGACGGGAATTGATTAGATAGACCTGAAACAACTGATTTTATGAGTTAGGTTTAGGACCTAAGCTTTTGTGGAATATTTTAACCCTTGAATATGTTTTACGTCGTCTCCCTCGTAGAAGGTGGACCTTTGTGCTGGTTGCAATGGTTCTGCACCACCGAACAGGTTTACCATCAATCCGTCTCCCCATAAAATACAACCAGCGACTGCTAAAAGTGTCTCCGCCTCCATGTTTCGCTGTGGGGATGGTGTGTTCAGGGTGCGTTGCGGGGTTCGTTTTCTGCCACAAGGTTTTGCAAGGAGGCCAAAATTTCCTCATCTGTTTCCTCATCTGAGCAATGCGCCTCCTTTTGAACGTTTGCCATGCCGCCAAATGGCGATTGGGATTTTGATTACGGCTCTCCTTCAGCTATTTTCCGTTTCTTTCGCCCTTCTTCTGTGAAGCCCAGATTTCTGGAGTAAACGACAAATAATTCAGTGTGAACAAAGTTTCTCCTGCCTGAGCCACGGTTCTCTGCATCTCCTCCAGAGTCGCCACTGTTTGCTCTTGGCCGCTTCTGTTGTTGATGCCCTCCGTTACCATGGACGACTATGTCTCGGCAGGTTTGCAGTTGTGCCGCCCTCCTTCCATTTTGGATCTTTTAAATACTTGAAGTATTGGTTTCAATCGAGGTCCATTTGCAACGAAAGTAAAGTGAGCTAAAACCAAATGTTTTCTTCCCAATTCACAATTATATGCTAATTGTGAATTGGGCTATTCGCTAACGTTTGTCAAAATCTTCGCCATAAGTTCTTTAACGAGGCACCCTATTGAGAACGTGAGCTCCCGCGTTAGGGAATAAATCGATAAATCGTTTCCACCGGCAACATTAAGAAGTCGCTTCCTCGCCTGTTATCAGCAGATCCTCACTGGCTGCTGTTGGAGTCATGTGACCAGAATACTCATCAAGCCCCGCCTCTGGCGAAACAGTGGGCGGAGCTTCAACGGGGACGCTGCTCTCGTCCTTCAGAGAGACGACCTTCAACAGAGAAGATTGTTAAAAGCGGATTGTTGTCGGTGAGATCAAATAGGTTCTCCCTGTAAGAAGCAGAAAATAAACATATACTAATGCATAATTGCCGTGTAATATGATCGTAACGAGAGAAGTGACGATCCGACTGCATCACACATGATTTCAGTCAAGACAGTGTTAGATATGATCAGGTTTCTTATATGAATGTTTATAAATTCTTTCCTGCATCTGTTTACAAACAACAACAGAAACCCTTCAGAAACCAGGAATCTGTTGGGAGATCCAAAGTGTAGATTAACGACTCCGAATGTTTAAAACCTCCTTAACATGTTGGGAGCAACTATTCTGCCTTAGAAAGACAGTTTCCTTTGAAGATTCACCCATCACAGTTGATTCTGGGTTTGTTTTGTTTGTTTGTTTTGGGGTCAAACTGACTTCCTGCCTGTAAAGAGCAAACAGTGCGTGGAGAGAAGAGAGCCACCTACTGGCCGCCTGACGCCATCTTCCCGTTTCCTGGAGTCCACCTCTGTCTCTCTGTCATCCAAAGGATCGTCTCCGCTCGCGTACCCCGAGGCCTGCGTTCGTTAGGAATTTAACGTTTGTTGAAAAAGGTAGGATCGTCATAGATGTTGTAGAATGAAGGGTTAGGGCTAGGGTTAAGGCTAGGGTTAGGTGGAGGGCTAGGGCTAGGGTTAGGTTAGTGGAAATAAATCCCTTAGTTTCACAGTAAGAGCTCGTGTCTCTATCAAAGGGGGCTGCTAAATAACAAGACACATTTTAATGGCTCTGTTGAAACGTAAGCTGCCGCTCTATAATATATACAGGGAACCAGAAGTCAACGATATGAATAAAAGGAAGTAAAGGCAAGAAGAGATTAAACGATCGGTATGCAAAAAGACTTCAGACACGCCTCTTTTTTCTTTTCTGTTTTTTGTTTTAGATTTTGCATAAACAATTGTATACGAACGACATATCTGCAGATAACTGGAATCGCTGATGCAATTTTCAGCCTTTGCGTAAAGATCATTTTCACTCATTTGCAACAGTTGTGTTGACAAATAACAGATGTCGTCAAATAGTCGTATAGTTGTGATCGTTCGGTTTCAGCAAGGTGCATAATCACGCAATAACACTCTGACTGAGAATGGACAATGAAGTATGAGAGTTCAGTGTCAAAACAGTCTCCATTGTCAAAATAAAAGCTTAAAAGAACTCAGATTTCTTTGCAAAACATAAAGAAATTGTCCTCGCTCGTAATTTTGCCCTGCATTTAGCTTTTTCTTTTTTCTCCCATAACACAAATAAATACACATCAACAACCTCTTGGTAAATTGTTGTTCCACAAGAGGGCGCTCCAGCCTAACATGTCCGCTGGTTCTAAGCCGTTTATCTGCTGTGTTTGAGTGACTCACATACGGATCGTCGTCCTCCTCGCACTGCTCCGCCGCTGCTCTGGGATCATCCCTTATGATCAGCTGCTGAACAGACCCCTGAAGAGGGACACACACAGAAAACAGAGACAAAACGACTGTTGCCACACCGGCTGCCTCATGAGGCAGGGATGACTTCCATCACATTTACGGTGCCCCCAGTCCATAAACGCACTGACTGAGAAAGGACGCCGTGCCACGCCGGAGCGAACCCGCTCTGTGACCTACATAGAGCCGAGTTGACAAACTGCTGCTGAGCGGGCTCACATTCTGCCTCTCATGCTTCAGATAACCCATTGAGGAAGTCAGGCCACTTTGAACAACTGCTAAATGAAGTGATGATGACTACACTGGCTCACCACACCGCCTGTTCTGAACGATGGATTCACACGCATTGTTGACGATCTGAACAAATGTGTTGCAAAGTCAAATATGTTTTTTTTTTCCTTTTGTGGAAAACTACTTAGGGGTTGCCCCAACTGGCACGATCCAAGCCTTTGACTGGACCACAACTAAGACATGCTGACATTTCGGACTTCCTGGTCTGTTATTGGTTTACTCCCCCGTGCTTCCTTGCTGTCCTCTCCCGCCCCCGCCCCCCTCCCCCGTCCTGTTATTTCCTCTCATCTTGCCCTCTGATCTTCTGAAACATGCAGGACAGAACCGGGACAGTCCCACTGGACGCACGGGAGGGAATCTGTGGAATGCCGAACCCCGTTTTCGGAGAAATATAAACCCTCAGTAGTCACATTGACTGTGAATATCTTTTTGAAGGAAGTGGTGGTGATGTCGTCGGTGAATAAGGCGTGTGAGACCTGCCATGTTTTTTGACTGCGTTTACATCACAGTGAGCGCCAGCTCCAGCGGCAGCTGCTGCCGCTTCGGCTGCAGCTGGAAATATATAGGACAGACCTTACATACATTCATGTCTGTGTAAGACCTGGGATGGATGGATATTTAGATCACTGTCACTAGAAAACCATTAAACTGATAAAACTCAACGGCCTTCCCTCTGAAAGCTGAAATTTCTGTGCAGCGAAACAATTCGGATGCGCCTTTTGAGACGACTTTCATTTGATAGCTGCGACAACGAAAAGCATTCCGATTCTAAAGCGATCGCTCTCCGTCTCCGCATCCCGGATGGCGGACGAACTGAAGCCAGAGCAGACATGGAGTAATTGGACGGAACGCTGGAACATTTCCAGAGGAGAGAGATGAGGTCATGCATCTCCGCTCTGCAGCATGGTAATGAGAGGCCCGTCTGCACACCAACAGTGACACGTTCTTCCCTTTTTGTTTATCTTTATTTGGGAAAAGCACTTGTTGTAACCATTCACCGGACACATGAAAGAGGAGAAAAACGCACCAGATGCCCGAGTGATGCGCTTTACTCACCTCAAACTTATCGAGGCCTGCGCTTCCCGCGTTTGCGACAAAAATGCCAGAGTTTTGTGAAAAGGTGAGCGGCTCTGGCCTGCGGTGGAAAGTCGTCCTCTCGGCCTCGCCGCAATCCATATAAAGACGCACCTCATTATTCTCCACCACCAACTGCAGCACAGACAAAGCTACTCAATGCAAAAATACATATTATATATATATATATTTTTTTTTTTTCTAATCCATTCATACAATCAGTGTTTTTTCTATGCGTCATAAAATTCAACAGCTAAGCATTTCTGGCTACTTCTTTATCTTTGTTGTGTGCCACATCCAAAAATGTCAAAGGTTCATCTCCATTTAAAGCTAATATTGAGCTAAATATTGAGAACCATTATCTAGTAATCCTGACCCTAGGTTTTATTTTCTTAAGAGAAGTGGCAGTGGGGCCGCCTGCTTCCTGTCTGTGTAGTAAAACCAGAAGAAAATGAAATAAAAAAACCCAAAAACATCTACCTCTGTTACTCGTTTGGCTCAAGTTTATTCAAAAATCTTTCGTAGAAGAACTGCAGTGCTGGTCACTGATCGAACACAGCTTAAAAATGCTGCTTTGTGCGGCCATCTTGGACTCTGTAATACAGGTGTGTTGCTACAGGCCAGACGACGGGCAGAGGGTTTGACGCGCAGAGTTTGTGGAACATGTCAAAGTCTCAGGAATGTCCTCATCAAAAGTGATGTTTGGCATTTTAGGTTAAAAGATTAAAAAAAAATGTTTTGATCACATCCATTCATGAGTGAGATTTCACTGTTTGCATTCTGAGGGAAACCAAGACCTTGCAGGAGGCACTGTGATGTCACAGCGTCACAATCTGATGTCACTGTGCCGCACCCTGACATCACAAAGCGACACTGTGACGTCAGATTGTCACAGTGTCGCTCTGTGATGTCACAGTGTCACTCTCTGATGTCACAGTGTTGCTCTCTGATGTCACAGTGTCACACTCTGATGTCACAGTGTTGCTCTGTGATGTCACAGTGTCGCTCTGTGATGTCAGTGTCTCTCTGTGATGTCACAGTGTCGCTCTGTGATGTCACAGTGTCACACTCTGATGTCACAGTGTTGCTCTGTGATGTCAGGGTGTCGCTCTCTGATGTCACTGCTTGTTGCTTGTGTCTTCACCACATGAAGTTTTTAAAGGGCCAGTCTTCTTGCTTCTTTGCCGAGTTCCACCATTGTGGTTTTGCTTGTTTGGGTGCAAACTGACACATTTTGACGTGGGATATTTCACACCAACAACGGGTCGATCCATCCCTTGCAGTGTTTTTTCCCCTCCAAGTGGGGGGACTGTGTTCTGACGAGTTCAGGGCCTGAAGCAGAACTTGTTGAACGAAGAGGGTATAAACTCCTGGAATTTGTTGGCTGATCTAATAAAAGAACCAGAATACACTTTCTGGATTTTAACTCGAAATGTTGTCAATTTGTCAGATTTTAACTTTTTTTTTTTTTTTTTTTTAACTTTTATACAATTATTTTATAATTTTTGAATCCCTTTTGTCAGATAAAATTGGTGTCAATCAACTTGACCTCCTTTGTGCAGGTTTGTGCAGCGAAACGTTTTGTTTGTGCTGCTTTGGCCTCGAAGATTTGGATGGAATGTGAAAGGTCATTCTGATGTCATAAAAAGTTGCATCCGAATGGCCACGGGACGTCTGCGCCGTGTCCGTGTAGGTCAGTCTGTCAGAGCCAAAAGGTCACTGGACGACCCTTTGACCTTTAAACTTTCATAAGCATCGTCAAAGCCAAAGCAGCGCAAACAAAAGCATTTGCTCCTCAAACCAGCACAAAACCATTTTCGTGTGATTTGAAGTTAGCGCTCGATTTTATCATCTAAAGAGAAGCGTAAATGTATGTAAGACATAAAGTGGTCAAAACAAAATAAATAAATAAATAAAATAAGAAATAAATACAACGTGAGCAACAAAAAACAAGCGACAGATTTGAAAAAGAAAAAACGAAGACGGTTAATGTCCTTGGCGGCCCACCGTGAACCGTGTCCACTGGTCGGTCATGTCCGGGACGCTGAAGGCGGCGGCTTTGCGGCTGTCGGTCGCCTCCTCCGTGTCGGTGTAGTACAGAACGATCCGCTGGAGGCCCCCGTGGACCGGCGTGAGGGCCAAGCCCAGCTCCACCACCTTCTGATGGGCGTCGGTGATGGCAAACAGGACGCCTCCTCTCTGGGCAGTCGGACGCACCTGAAGGGGACGGAAAGAACGGGGACATCGGAGACACACACGTTTTACGCACGTGAAGTTTTCAAGCTCGATAAAGGAGGGACGTCGTTTAGAATCGGCACCGCGGCGACGCCATCCGATGACGGAACAAAGTTTGAAAGTGTCTCGGCTTTGAGTCAGTACCGTGACGATGATGGCAAAGTCCCTGTAGAAAGGCCCGGGCACAAACGTCCTTGTGAGTCGGCCGACGTTGGCGTTGCTTCCGAAGCTGTACGCTGGAAACCCCTGGAAGCCGTTGGTGAAGGAGACGGCGGGAGGCAGAGGGATGCCGATCAGATCCATCAGGTCCAGGTGGCTTCCTGAAGCTTTCTCTAGACAACGCAAAGGTGAAAAGGTCAACGACACGAGAGCAACTCTGGGTGAAAACCCGTCGATCCAGTTCGGGGAAGGAGGCGTCGACGTTTTCACGTCGGATGCAGACGCTGACGCCTCATGTTGCGTTGATGACGTTTCTGACAGCTGTGCACATCTGTCTGCTGCCTCGCTAATTCATCCCAGAACCTGGGACTATAAGCGCAGGAGTACGCGCGAATCGCTCCGGCCGGCGAGGCTTTAATTTGGGCTGACCTGATCCAGAGGGCCACGCATCGCTGCCCTGCCTCACACCGACATAATCCCTCCAAATAGAAAAGCACGCACCGTGTGTAGCAATTAGAGTAATCTCGGTGTTTGTGTGTGTGTGTGTGCGTGCGTGTGCGTGTGTGTGTGCGAGCGCGCACGCATCCCCGTGATTCCCCTCCCGAAGGAGCCTGTCTCCCGTAGCAACAAGATCAGCGTGCTGGACAGGCTATAGCCCCTTCATCCTATGTTTCTGTCATGTGCACAAACACACACACAGACGCAAGGAAAACTCACACACCAGAACACACACAAAGACCAGACCGGACCCGAAAGGCCAGCATTCGCTTGTCTCTAATTTGTCGGTCCTAACGAGTGGAAACGAGTGCGATTAGAGGTTGTGTGCGGTTAGAGGTTGTGTGCGGTTAGAGGTTGTGTGCGGTTAGAGGTTGTGTGCTTGCGTGCGTGTGTGTGTGTGTGTGTGTGTGTGCTTGCGTGCGTGCGTGTGTGTGTGTGTGTGTGTGTGTGTGTGTGTGTGTGTGTGTGTGGGTGGGTGTTCTGCTGCGCGTCGCTCACACAACCACGTGCTTAAAAGTTTATCGTTGCCAACAGAGGTGGAAAGAGGCGCAAACAAAGTCCACGCGCCTAAACCGAAACTCTCCTCAGACCTCACACCTGCAGTCCAGATGTGCAGAACGGAGGTGCAGACCAGCCTGATCGGTTTTGCTCCTGCTCTGTGAGGTTACTGTTTGAAATTAAAAACGAATCCAACGCTTGACCTGGCTGCCGAAATCTGTCAATCACATCATCATTCGAGATGTTTTTTTTGTTTTTTTTTACTTTTCTCTTATAAACTCTGTCAGTACTTGTAAAAGCGACAAATTAGTGTAGTAAGTGATGTGTTCTCATAATTTGCATCCTAAAATGTGAAAACACAAGTCGAAAGCTCACGTCTTCAAAACAACTCAAGGTCCTGTTTAAAACAGCACATCATCAGATTCTGCCGGAGTTCAGTGGTAACCATGGCAACGTTTACTCAGTTACATTTACTTGAGCAGCTTGTCTTTAAAATTACTGTCAGGAGTGTTCATACTCTGCTGTACCTTTTACTTTTACTTGATCAAAAATCTGTTGAATTTATGATACTCCTGAAAATTCACTGGACCCGCCTCTGGGTTCTGGTAAATGTAAGAACCAGGCGACTGCAACTGCCAGGCGCAGTGAAGGATGAAGGTCTGTATCGTATTTGAATGCTTGATTAGATCTGAGTGATGAAGCGCCACAACAAATCAACAACAACAACAACAGCAAAATCAAACCCATGAAAGATTTTTTAAACTTTAACCTGATTGAATTGCAGTGGGTCACGGGGAGAGCTGGGCAGAAATCGAGATCTGCAAACCTCAGCGAACGAAAGAAAGAAAAGCTTAAAAATATTATTTTATTTGGGTCTGGAAAATCTATCCCCGATTTTATCCTGGCTTTTCTTCATTTCGACACTCATAAAGACTTGGAAAGCACTAAAGCCCTGCACTTTCCCAGACTTTTTTTTTTTTTTTTTTTTTTAAAGGACTATCTATCAAAACGAACAGGTTCTACCGCCGACCTTTTGACCTTTTGTGACTGAAGCATCAGCCACACTCACGGCTCCGTTGTGTGCATGGACCTCTGAGCTATTTCTGATTACTCTTTTCTCGTTGCCAGTAAATATCCAACGCTCGCCCGTCCCCAACACCGCCTCCCTTTCACCATTGATTCGGTTTCATTCAACGTTTTCCAAACACCAAACAACCGGATCTGTCACTTGTCTAATTACAAATTCGGGGTCATGCTCTGCCCTGGTCGCAGTCCCTCCTCCTCCTCCTGTAGCTAATCCTTGTCATGTTGACCACATGAAAGCTTCCATCAGCTTGTTGAGTCTCGTAAAAACCAATATCACTGACTCCCTCCTTGCGGCCGTCCATAGCCTTTTAATCCCTCTCCGACCCTGGCTGCCACATAAAAGCTTCCAGCTGCCTGACCGAGTCTCTCAAGGTTTCTTTTTTTTTTTTTTTTTTTTTTTGAGTCCGCAGACTTAGCTCGGACCGTTTCACGGGCGACGTGTGTCACATACCTCGAATGCTCTCGGGATCACGAAACACACTGGGAAAACCTTCATTCTAAGAAACATCAGCACACAACCTGCAGATGAAAGATTAAAGACTGCGAGGTGTGATGCTACTGGACGCCTGACTCGATGCGAGCGAACTTGTAAGTAAATAAAAGGCTAGGCGGAGAGACAAAGTCTCAATAGATGTTTTTTTTTTTTTTTTTTTTTTAAATGTATGGCCCAGATTTTCTGAAGAATCTTTCTTGGAAGCTGTTGGCAATGGCCAAAAAGGAAACTCAAGGAAATCCTGAAAGTCAGTCAGATCAGGGCCCCATTCCCAGCTGAGTTGAAGTGAAAATGCTCGTACATGTGGGTTATGACGCCGCGACCAATACACCCGATCAACGGCTGTGAAAAACGATTCGCCCGCTTCCTGATTCCTGCCATTAAATGCTTCAGGTGGATAAAGAAGTGGAAATATCATGAAGAAACAATCCTGATTTTCCAAATCAAAGGTTGTCCTACTCACTGAATTTTCCCAATGCACATCACAGCAACAACACAGTCAAACCGTGTCGCATTACGAAAAGCCCCATCAGACGACCTGACAGACCAGAAGACCTCAAAAGAAATTCAACAGCAGATGAGAAACTACCAGCAAAAACACAAAACCTCACCAAGTATACGTGTAAATATTGAAATAAGACAAAACTAGCTTACAAGGAAAAACTTTTAGTTAGGTATAGGAGCTTGTTTTAAACCAATAATTTGCTTAATATTGATAAAAACGTTTCTTGTTCCACTGGCAGATCGTTTCACTTATGGGGGAAAAAAAGAGTCTCGTTACAAGTGAAATAACCTGCCTATGGAACTAGTGCTGAAAAAATCAATGTCAAGGAAATATTTACTCTTGCGGACGATTTAGTGTTTTTTGCAGTGTACTGAGGCGTTTTTTTGGGGGGGGGGGAATCCAGTGAATCACCATCTGTGGTGCAACAGTGAACCTTTCCAGGAGGAAGAAACCTGCTTCACATGTGACCTCGTTGAGTCTGGTCTCAGAAGAGCCGAGAGCATAATTTAAATCACTGCATATCCCACTTTCCTCGTGGTCAGTGTTTATGATTTGATGACAGGGGAAAGACTGGGCAACGAGAGTACCAAGACCAAACTCAGGGTGGGCCAAACAGAACACGGAGGCCTGTCTCGTGTTTCTCACAAACACTGCTGGCGGGTTTTTTAGGCCTGGAGGTCCAACACTGCGACACCCCCCGTGCCCCCCATTGGGTCATCGGGTCATTGGATCAGTGGGACGACTCTACCAATGTCTCACTGACTTCACTTTCTGTTTGTGAGGCTGAACTGTTCAGAAAAGGCAAAAGCCGTCCGCGATCACTCACCCCTCTTCCATTGTTTCAGCGGTTTATTCTCGGACCTGCCTTTAGCGAGTCCACCTGCGTTCGCCCCGGAAGACGGTGTCGACGTTTTCTCACTGTCGTGGGAAACCAAATCCCCTGAGGCGTGCGGCGCGGAGGACGGCGCGGTCCACCCCGAGCCCGTGCCCTCCGCGGGGTCCGCTGTGACCGTGCCCTCCGTTCTCCCCTCTCCCCTCTCCGACGGAGCCCGCTGGGTGGTGGAGGATGGCTTCTGGGGGGAGCCGGTCGGAGAGGCAAGGGGAGGAAACGGAGTGGTGGTCTGTGGCTTCGCCCATAAAAAGTTCCACCACTGTGCACACACCGGAGAGGCCAGGAAGGCCAGCGCGAGACAGAGGCGGACAGCTCCCATCCTCTTCTCCGTGGCGGCGAGGCTGGAGGTGGTTCGATCGGTGTCACGCTCAGCGCAGATGCTACTTTCCCATCTGCCACAGGTGATGCAGGACTCTGAAGGAAGTGAAACTCCAGGAGATGATGTCGACACACACACAAAAAAAAAAACAAAACCACAAAAAAAAAAACCAAAACGCAATGATCTGGGTTCCAACTCCTTGTTTTTCTGGTTTCTCTCCTCTTTTCCCTTTATCCTCTCTTCTTCCTGTCTTTGTAATGACTTATTTTTCTGCTGCAGCCTCTTGCTCCGACCCGGCGAGGTCTCCTCCCCTCCACACCTCCGCACGTTTTTCTCCCAGTGCAATTTTCCTGTCGACTCCTCCAGAGGGGCCGACTCGCTTTGGCTCTTTTATCTCAGATTAAAACAAAAATAATAAAAATAATAATGATCATTATCTGCGAACGCATCTGTGAAGCAATCAAAACCCAGAGTTTAAATGTGTGACAATAAGAATCAGGTTCCAGGAAAAGAAAGACGGACAATAACTGTGTCCTTTGTCAAATCTGCACGAAATACTTGAATCGAGAAAATTAGAAATTGAATTAGAAACAATTGAATTAGAAATAAAATTGCATTCTGAAAAGGGTTTAGCAAATCTGCAGTTTGGGGTCGAGAGTGTCATCCAGCAATCTGGCATTTTTGTTGCATATCATGCATCTGCATTCTTTTGGAAAAAAGAAAATGAAAAGGCACCTTCTGCATTTTTTCTCAGCTTTGAATTTAAAAAGTCAAATTTGTTAGGGTGGAATCGTCTATAAACCGCAACCTCTCTCTCTCTCTCTTTTTCTCTTTCTCTCTCTCTCTCTCTCTTTCTC
>VMRN01000050.1:81121-197383 GCA_010277015.1 Poeciliopsis turrubarensis
TGCTCTCAAAGCGGGGAGAGCGTTTCCTCCATTTGCTGACGTACAGCAAAGATCATCAGCATAAGGAGTAACATTTCGCTAAGGAAACTCACCGTCCGTGAGCTGCTGGGCTGCAACCATCCTGCACAGCAGGGCGAGAAGAAGGGCAGGAGGCCACCTGTGGAGATGCAGCAGACACACACCGTGAGGGTCGGGGTCAGACTTCAAGGAACATTCGAAACGCCGAAACCAAAGGAAAAGTCCATATTCTTGATTTGAAGGAGCTTTTCGTGGCCCGCGACTGAAACCAACGCGCACAAATAGAAAAAAACCCCCCAAAAAACGGCAATAATCCCAAGTGGGTTCTGAAGTGCAGTTGCCCTGCAAACACTTTCTTAAAGTCGTTCAAGTGAAGAACGTCACACGCCTCACAATCAAACAAAGGACGTCGTCGTCTTACCCTTGACGCATTTTGCAGTGGGAAACACAAAAACGCTGCTTTGGCAGGCAGTTCCAGCTACATGTGTGTGATGAAAGTGCGGCAAACTCTGAGCTCCCTCTGTCCTCCCTCACTGTGCAGACCTGAAGTCACACTGCGACTCTCTCTCTCTCTCTCTCTCTCTCTCCTCCTCTTTTTCTCTCTCTCCGCACAAAGACTCTCTCAGTTTGGAGCCGAGTGACTCCCAGGATCCACGGACGACAGAAATCTGACTCTCAAAAAAAAAAAAAAAACCCCCCCCCCCGTGTTTCTTCAGCACGCTCAGTAGACCCTTTCTCCTAACCTTCTGCTTTAGGTCATTTTATGGCCGTTTGAGATGATATCATGTCATTAAAACTTACTGCTGTAGGTTTCTTTGTTATCTTTCCGTGTTTAAACATCCGTTGGCTCAGGCTAGGAACAGTTTGGTGAATCCTAAAGTCCAGAAAAGCGAAAGCGTTGAAGTAAATTAGGGTAAGCCGTGCTGTTTGGGTGAGGGTCATTATCTACTCAATCGCCATGCAGTTATTGATCATCCATGAGCACAGGGACACCAATGACATGTTTTAAAAGGCCTCGCTCTATCTTTACTTTGATGAAACATCTGGACCAAGACAAACTCCGTCATTTGTGCAAGCGGTGTTTTACAGTCGTCCAAAGGGGACGGCTCGGGGTTTTTGAACCATAAGGATCCAACGCAATGCATCTAACGCAGATCGGTCTTTGCGTTTGTTTTTTTGTTTTGTTTCATGTGAATGTGGATTAGTTGGTCCCGGAGGCTAACAGCTATCTGCTAATCTGTCGGGTACCAAGACCAAAATGGTCTTCTGCGATTTTGAAGCGACTTTGAAATCCCTGATTCATGGTGACACGATTTTGTTAACATGTTGAAACATTCCTTCATTTGCATTGCATGTCTACTGACACAGAAGACACAAAACTGAACGGATCATATTATATACAAAAAAAACAATATTGCAGTGGTTTAGGGAAAGGGGATTTTTATTTCTTATTTTTGCAGTGTCATACTTTTGAGTGAAAATGTTTTGTGTGTTCACCTTTCTATACGAGTTTCCCACAGACTCATCATTTATTGCATGTTACGGATCAACCACATTTCTCCGCTTTGACAGTCAGCGGCTGCAGCTGTTCAGTGCAAATGTCACAGGACGGTTCGTGCAAAAGGTGTTCAAACACACTGCCGTAATATTTTTGACCTCGGAGATGAAGTCTACTTTGTTTTCAGACTAGTCATGAGCCTCAGCCTCCGGGACCAAAGGATCTGGATCTCGGCTAAACGAAGAGACTTAAAAAACAAAAAACAAAAAACAAAAAAAAAAAAGATCTCAACCCGTTTCCTCGTTTCCAAGGAGTCATGCAACATAATTTTTTTTGTTTGTTTGTTTTTTTTAAGATGAAAACTGAATCAACGGAGGGTTTAAATCTGAGTTTCATTGTCCGGAAATCTGAAAACAAGTGTCTTCAATCCCTGCACAAAACGTCGCCCACTAAGAAGTTTGATTATAGGTGAGAGCAGCACCGCTATAAATTATATCCTAAGTCTTTCACAAAAAACAAGGTATTCAGAGGTTCACAAGGTCAGCGGGGGAATCGGAGAAACAATCCGTCTCGGTTCGCACCTCACTATGAGAAGGACGCTGGAACGATAACGGCTCAGAAAAAGAGAGGGTCCCACCGCCCTCCTTTCTCCCCTGCGGCTCTTTCCGAGGCGAAGCTTTCTTTTCTTTTCTTTTCTTTTTCTTTTCCTCCTCCGCTCTCCCTCCTCGGCTGCATCTGCGCTCAGAGGTCGGCGGACACATACACCAAGAATTACTGGAAGGTTTTACTCAGAGGTCAGCGGAGGCAGTGGGAGAACGAGAAGGAGTTGTGTTGGACACAAGGCATCGAGTGCTGCACCGTCGTTGGTCGCAACCTTCTCCTCAGCTTGGAGAAGCGGCTGAAAGTAGCACATGATCCAAGTTTATTTCAGGATTTTACCGGATCCGGATTCCAGAAAACAGTCGCTCATGTTCTGACGCAAACAAGCAAGCGTTGGTGCTTCTAACTTTCTTTGGATGTGACAAAGAAAGCGGAAAAATCCCTCAAAGGAGACGGATAAAGAATCCCGCAAGACATTTAGACGTTTGTTTTCGCAGTAACTCGCCAAAGTGTTCACACCCATTGTAGGCTGCGTTCAATTTTGCATGTCACATTAAGAAATGAGCCGTTTGTTTTATGCTCATTCCAGCCGTGAAATAAAACAAGAGTGTGTGTTTTATGCTGCGCAAGGAAAAATGGTTTCATGTGAGTTTAATAAAATAAAATTGCCATTACACTTTTCCTTTTTGCACTTCTGTTTTTTTTGTTGTTGTTGTTGTTGTTTTTGTTGTGTTTTTTTTTTTTTTTTTTTTTTTTGGTTTAAGTCCCACAAACACGCGGGAATGCCTGGGGGTTCGCGAAACCTTTTTCCATCCTCAAGCCGGGCGTTCGGAGACGCCGTCGTTTCACGGGACATAAACTCCGTTTTCAGCTCAAGACTCTCGCGCCGTTTCCGGCTTTACAGGCCAACATGTTCAGCGGCGCAAGAACACCGTGCCAAACTTTGCTTCCTCTCGTAAACCTTCGCCGCGGACCCACAGTCTGACAGACTAAGTCGCCGGGGCCGCTGTTGAGACGGCGACCCCGGCGTGTCGCTGCGTCGGTTGCTATTGACGCCTCTGTGCGTGCTGACCCAGCGAGCCGCTCTCCGAGGCAAACAGGAAGCCGTTTATCCTCCGGACCGTGTCCGCTGCCAGCTCTGAAGTTCCCCCTTCGCTCCTTTGTCATCCAAACAAACAATAATTATTTCAGGATTAAATTGATTTCTGGAGGCCGAGCCCGGGCCGGTTACGTAACGATTTGACCGCCGTCCAGCTCTTGTCCCGACAGGACCGGGGCCACCTGCTGGAGGCGACGGGGGGAAGACAAGTTTCAAAATGTCACAGGAAACGTGTTGCGGCTTAAGATTTAATGCATGAAAACAAAGTCTTGACTGAGACTGACGTTACATGTTAAAACTGCAATCATTTTTGTTTAAAATGCTAAAATGCACTCATTACAGAAAAACTTCAGTTTTAGGGGGGAAAAAAAACAAAAAAACAAAACAATTGAATACACTGAACTTAAAACATGAAGAGTATCTACCAATGAGACAAGTGGCTTTCTAACAAAACACGTCCAAGAGATTCGTTAATATACAGGAGAAGAAACGCAGACGCTGCATTTTCATTTTGTTACTTAGTCATAAAGAGAACACAGTCAGAAAAGGCGACAAGAAGCTCAGCAAAGAAATCAGCAAACTATCGACTAGCTCGTCGTCAATACTTTTGTATCACTTTTTGAGAAGCTGTGTGGTCTGGAAAAAGTCCCAAATACGCATGAAACTGGCTCTGAAATAAATAATAAGTGTTTGTTTGGTCTCCGTTTCACTGTGCGCTTATAACAGCAGGATGTTCTCCTCCGGGGAAACGCTCGTCGCCGGATCAGACGCCGTCGGTGTGAAATGTCAGTTCTTTCATGAGTCACACGGGATGTTTTTTTTTTTTTGTTTTTTTTCCCCCCGCCGCCGCCGCCGTGGCCACATGACGGCAGAGTGAAAACAGCAACAGAGCGAGGAGCGACGGAGAGCTTTCTTTACGAGCAGACAGACAGCCAGGTCCTCCTCCCCTAACAGCAGGACCGCAACACTAAAAAACATCCGGCTGGATCTCGTTTTTCCCGTCTGCGACGGTTTGGAAGGAGGGATCTGTCCCAGCACTAGTGCCATGGCGTTTGTTAACCTCCGGCCTGGTTTCCGTCCGCGCCGTCAAGTTTCCTCCGAACGCGAAACGAAGGAAAGCCGCTGGAGGCTAAGAGTAGATGGTGATGACCTCCCGGCCTCCTCCACGAACCAGCAGCACACGGTCCAGGCCTTCCATCAAAACCTCCAAGAACTCCATGTCTGAGAGACGCTCCGTGGTTAAGGACAAATCGGACACATCAGCCGGTTCATCCACTTTCTAATTATTGGCTTCCGTAAAAAATAGCAAAACAGCCGAAACACTGAGTTTCTTTAATCTAGGCTAAAGACCCACCTGTTTGGAGTTGCTGTAATAAATGACACACCAACAAACTGCCTTGCTGCTAACTTGTGGTTACGCTCAGGCTTCCACACATCATCGAACACATTTCCATATCAATGACAGACTGACGATGCAAAAGCATGACTGCTCGGTTAACAGTCTCTTGTTGCGTGGGTACGTGTCTCATTGTTTGTCCCGCGTGTCTCTGCGTCGCACTGGCAACCTGTGCAGGGCGAGCGCCGCCCCCCTCCCCGCCCCCCGCCCAATGGCTGCTGGACAGGCGCGCGCCAAACGCGGTAAACGACATGGACGTCGCAGACCAAAAGGATACAGTTCTCGTCGCCTTTCTTGTTCCTCGGCGGGCCCGGCATGTTGAGCAGCACCAACGCGGACTCTTTGGATTTCTTCTTCACCACCCCATTCAGCTTCACAGCCGTGTGCATCCGCCGCACGTTCGCCTGGTTGCTGCAGCAAAAATCGCGTTAATGAAATCTGCGGCGACGAGCGAAGCTGTAAAGCGGGCTTCGGCGCGTAGCGAGACGAGCATGGGCCGCCGCTGCGATTATGACGTTAGCAGGTGAACTCGCATCAAGTTTTTAAAGCCATTTTTTTTTTTTTTTTTTTTTTTTTTTTTTTTGCCATCATGCACCCCTCCCTCCCTTCGAGGAGAACTGAATTACACAGGCGTGCATGCAACAGTTTCAGCGCATGCAAGCAAAAAGCTGAAAGACGGAGCAACTTACAGATTCTCCCACTCACTGGGGGAAAGGAGCAAAAACAAAAAACAAAGAAAGGCACAATCATTCAAAATTGTCACCAAAATATGATTCTGTCAAACATACTTTAAACTGGAAAAAAAAACTGTGAATATATTGAAAAATATATTTTTTCAACGTTAATGTTTGGGGTTGAATGAACTGAAAAACAAAACGGTCAAAAGTAGGCAGGATGCACTGAACGGTTCTCGAAACCCAGTGAAAAAGGTTCATGAGGGCTTTCCATGTCTCCTTTAATCACGTTCCACTCACGGCTTTATGTTGAACATGTCCTTCACCGCCATGCCTTCTCTGTGCTTGTTCCTCTCGTTCAGCAGCTTGTCTTTGGTCCACGTCATGTGGACGTGCTCCGGCGTGGCGCCGGCTGCTTTGTCGTTGCTTGCGGAGTGAGACGCCGTGTTCCGGTCGTGGATCAGCTGGGCCTGGGCGGCGCACGGGAAATAGAAAGTTGGGTCGTTGGAATGATTAGTCAAGGTACTCAAAGGGCGCCCTGAAATAGTCTGCACAGACGTACATACGTGCAAAGTATCGACACGGGTCTTAAGTTTGCACGCGCATTTTTGGCGATCAACTTACTGACTGTAATTGCAGTACGATTACCCAGTTATTGCACAGACAACCTGAATGACGTTTACTGTGTGAAAAATGAAAACCGATGAATTAAAGTTGCTGTATTGGCTGTCAAGAAACATTTCTAGTCCAAGCAACCCTCCCCTTTTATTTTACTTTGAAAATAAATGAGTTCAAAATATTATTTTAACATCACTAAGGTTTTTGTTGTGTCAAAAATCTCAATTTTGTGCTGTTTTTTTTTGTTTTGTTTTGTTTTGTTTCTTTTTGAGGTGAGCAAATGCATTAAGGAACCGTGTTTTCTTAAAACAAAGTTAAAGAGGTTTGGCATCTCCCAAGGGCCCCAAAAAGAAAAACTAGAAGTGAAGCGAAAATGGTTTTGTTTTTCAAGAACGATAAGCTTAATTTAAACGGAAAAATCCAGACAACGTCACAGAAACTCAATGTTTCTGAATTGTCTGCATGAAATCAAATTTCAGATCCACTCTGCCACTCATCCTGTCCCCACGGAAACGCTGATGCACTGACGATATTACCAAAACACCGGGTTGTATCATTGCAAAATACCAGGAGAGGTCTTGCGCCGCCTCTCTCATGTCATCTGGCCTCTTTTAGGGGTGAGAGACCCAGTTTAACCCCTTAATCGTCATGGCGACACCGGCTTACATGTAGGAGTTTTGAGTGGGTTTTTAAAGGGGTTAAAAACCACCAGAGTGGAGCCTGAAAATCTAAGGATGGAAAACACATAAACGCCTGATTTAGTTGTGATAATTACCATCGTCGTCAACGGTCTGTTTATGTTTGTTATGACAGTGGAAATAATACCAAAGCTTTTTGCTTCTACGCCTGAAACAGTTCAGTGACCTGAGACACAACTTCCTTCAAACTTTCACAGTCAGAGGCTTAAACGAGCACCGAGCTTCAAACAGTTCTTTAATAAGAAGCTCGAAAGAAAATGCTTGGCACACAATGAGCAACGGGTTTCAGGCAGGCAGCGGGCAGCTATATTTATTCATTGGACCCCTTGTTCATTGTGAAAACATTAACCGCTGGGACAAATTCCCACAATGTATCTTAATGTGAAATTACAACAATCTTAAAAACGATTGTTTGATCCTCTTGGTTTTTCTTCTTTCTCTACCTGGCAGTAATGTGATGTTGTTTTGTTGAACTTTATGTAGCTTAATAACTAACAAAAACAGATAATAATAATAATAATAATAATAATAATAATAATAGGAGACATTTGCAAGTCTAAATTTTAATTTCTTTTTTATTTAACCTTTTCTTTTCTATACCTGCAGTTCCAGTTAGACACACAATTCCGAACGCAGACCTGCAATATGTGCAGTATTTTTCCTTTTCAGTACAAAATAATCATGAGGCACCATTCACCTTTTCTACATTGAATTTGCATGGAAGTGCAACAAACTGTGTGTGTCTGCTGCGATGAAGAGTTGAGGCAAACCACTGAAACCAGTGCAAAGAGCGAGTCTGGAGGCCTGAGATGCTACAGCGTGCAAAAGATGCATCAAGTATAAATGAGTTGTGGATGATTTACTGCTTACTTTGGTGGACTTCAGTCGTCTGTATTGCCTGTGCGGTCATACCTCTCTCTCCCTCTCGGTGCGGGACAGCTGCATCTCCTTCAGCATTTGGGACCTCTGCTCCATCTTCAGAGTCCGCTCGTACGTGAAAGCCGAGATGTCACTGTCGTGCTGCCGAAACACACAGAACCCCTTCAGATTCAGGGTGCGAGGCGACTGCGACTGCGACTGCGACTGCGACTGCGACTGCGGTGGCGCCACGTTGTCTCACCATCTCCACCACCTCCACCTCCGCGTCCAGGCGCAGCTGGTACAGAAACACCTGCAGGTCCTTTTTCATCTGGATGGAGTTGTCGTCCAGCTGCGCCACCGTGAAGATCCGCATTTTGCATTTCCTCCACACCTACGGAAACGCCGGCGTGAGAAAGCGCTGACGGCGTTCGAGCATCCTGCAGGCGACCGGGTCACAAAAAGGACGCGCGACCTGAGGCGAGGGCACACACCTTGTGCTGCATCAGCAGGAAGGGCAGCAGCATGAGAAGCCCGCCGTCGTGGACGATCCACCACACGTCGATGGCGCCCTCCTTCAGACGCTCGTGGTTGTCGGGGAAACGGTCGATGTTCTTCGCGACCAGCAGAGCCTGGTGGGCTTCTGTCGTCTCTCTCACCGTCTCTGGATGAGGAGGAATATTTTCAAACAAGCCTCGAGTTGCTAAATGGCGTAAACATCTACTTAATATCATGTCAAACATTGTCCAGGACATTTAGGCTGTCTTCACACTGCAGACCGAAGTGACTCAATTGCAATTATTTCATTTAGTTATTTTATTTCTTTGCGGTAATGCGACCTGGACCACGTGGAAATCCGACCTTTACGCACAAGCGGGAAGAAAACCAACAACCACAAACTGCACTTCTGTGTGGTCTACCTATGAAGTTCCTTTGAGCCAGGGAGTCTCTGGCCTGCTTCCAGCCTGTGGGCCAAGCCAGCAGGACGGCGTTGTGTTTCATTCCTCCCAGCCCCGCTGACTGGATCAGAATGGAGAAACCGTCCCGCAGGCTGGACGACACGATGACGTGGGAGAAGCCCTTGGTCCGCTCCGCGGCCATGGCCGCCTTCATGTTCTGCGGGAGAAAATAAAATCAAACGCGAAGTGATTAACCGGGGGAATTATTTGCTGCAGTACTTTTTCCAAGTATGACACTCGCCTTTCTTTATTTGACCTCAAATTGTTAAATACATTTCACATAGAGTCTCGGGACTCAGAGACGTCGGCTCACCTTTCCACCGTAAGAGCAGACGACTTGCCGTGATATTCAAAAGACAAAATGGACGCTGTCTTTTGTTGCTCACTGCTGCCATGCGGATGAGGCAGAGTGGCGAATCAGGCTGAATTTAATGCAGGATTTGCATTCTGCCAGAATGCAAATTTCCCACTGCATTCACACGCAACATCTGTCACACAGTTCCTCAAAACGTTGCATGTTGGGGTTGACACAATGAGTGAGAGTAAGACTGAGGAGGACGACGCTTTTGGCCACATTTAGTGGCAACAAACAAACATGTTTTTGAACTTCATTCTGTTTCTAATTGACTTGGACATGGAGTGGTTTTTGATGGGTCGTTTATTGCAAAATAGGAGAATCTATTTTCCTTGTTTTCCAATCCATCCATCCATCCATCCATCATTACGTAAAAACTTTTACTTTTTTTTTTTACAGCAAAGAATCTGAATAATATATCAGTTTGTATTCAGAACCATCTTTCCTGCAAACTGCAGTTTCTTTAAGTTGTTTAAGGTTTGTAATTTTCTCTTTGTTTTCCTTGCACTAAACTATAGATTGTCAAAATTGTCACAGCACTAATAACTGCAGGAGCAAATTCTGTTGTTTCATTTTGGTTTTGGGGTTTTTTTTAAATAAGGGTTCCAGAAGTTTCTCTCCCACCGTGCCTGTGTTTAGATTTTGGCTGTTGTTTACAACTTGATTTTTATCACAATGACAGCAAACCACGACCCTTCTGTTGTGACGCTACTTGTTCACTAATGTTCTCTAAACAAAAAGCTGGATTGACAATTAGATGAAATTATTTACTGCGTATCAATACGCCAATATCTGATTTTATTCCTGATTTTATTTAAGGACGTCAGATTAGAAGGGTGTCGACACATTTCAGTTTTTATGTTTATTAAGAAAATATTCCAGTCAAGCACGTCGATTATGTTTGTTGTAATCTGACGAAATGTGCAAAAAGTTCAGGGAGTTTGAACGGATTGGCAATTCAGTGTTACTTGCGCATCAAAAAAAAACAAAAAAACAAAAAGACTAGTACAAAGTCCAAGTGGATACGAAAAAAAAAAAAAACCCAAAAGTTTTGACATGAGAAGCCACAGCGTGCAGAGCAGAAGAAACGCACCTGCTCTCCAGCGACGGCGTCCGCCTTGCGCGTCATG
This sequence comes from Poeciliopsis turrubarensis, assembly GCA_010277015.1. NCBI lineage: Eukaryota > Metazoa > Chordata > Actinopteri > Cyprinodontiformes > Poeciliidae > Poeciliopsis > Poeciliopsis turrubarensis. The sequence continues at coordinate 91,025 of VMRN01000050.1, forward strand.
TACGTTCCCTCCAGGACCGAGCCGACGATGGTGAGTCCTTTGCCGGCTTTAAGCTGCGAGGTGAAGGACAGGAGACGGGGATGCTTCACTTTCAGGTCAGAGTTCAGTTTGCACAACACCAACAGCTGTGGTCTGCAGAAAATAAAACAAAAAAAATTAATAAATATATTTGTTGAGTGGACGAGAAACACCGCAAGCACGTCCGCTTGCATGAAAGTTGGAGTGATTCTGCGCAGACGTGGGAACGGCCACCTCCAGTTCTTGGTGTGCAGCGGCGCTTCCTCCAGGCGGATGAGAGCGTAGCGTGCTGCGTTCAAGGACAGGCCCCTGATCCCGTCGCCCCACTCCTTCACGGCTCTGCGTTAAACAGGAGAGAATCAGCTCTCCACTCGAACGTCCGTCTCTGAATTACGTCGATGCTGTAATGAATTGCGCTTCACTAACTGCAGGGCAGTCTTAAAGACCCGTAACAAAGTGAAGAGCTGCTGATTTTCAGTCGGGTCAGTGGAGGTCCACTGGGACGTCAGAAGTCATGACTCAATCCTTGTTTTATAGCCATTTTAAAATAAAAAATCCCTGCTCTCGAACTTCTGAACTCACCCTCTGTACTCGATGTATTTGTAAATACAGCCAGCGATCAAAATGGCACCTATGGCGTAATACCAGGAGCAGATGAACATGAGGGAGAGACACAGGCTCATGCCTAAGAAGGACAAAGTCCTGCAGGAAAAAAAAAAAAAAAAGACAAGAGGAGGGAAAGATCTTCAGGAATAAAGGATGCGAGGAAAGGTGGAATTCAAAACTCTTGAGTTGCTTCGTCTCTCACCAGTGGTAGAACTTAAAGCGCGGCCTCCAGTTGGGAGTCCGGAGCAGCGTCTGAACGGCACAGGCCAGGTTGACGAACAGATAGCACATGAGGAAAAACCTAAAAGCACCGACGACACGGGAGAGTTTAGAGCGGCAACGTGCAGTGGGCGACACAAGAGAGAAGACGGGTGATTTCCAGCAGCGCACATGGAGAGGATGGGGGCGACTTTGTCCAGAGAGGCAATAAGGATCCCAATCTCACAAATCCCAACCGTGAGCAAAAGAGCCCAGGTGGGCTCCCCGTTTCTCTTCCCGTGACCAAAGACCTGAGAGAGACAGAAGCACAGAAGACGAGAGACCTGATGAGGTTCCTGACGAAGTCCTCTGTTGCTTTCGGAAGTAACCTTGATACAGAATCGGAATCTCTTCGAGTGAAACCCATGCGTCACCGACCTGCAGGAAAGGGATGATGCCGTCGCGGGCGATGGCCTGCAACAGACGGGGGGCGCCGGTCAAGCTCTGCAGCCCCGCGCCGCAGCAGGAAAAAAACGAGCCAATCACGATCACCCATGGGGACGGCCAGGCGAGAACGCCGATCACTGGCATCGTTTTCACCGAGAAACCAAACCTGCAAGAAAGCAGAGCGTACTTCGTACGTTTGCCTGGGCTTCATAGTTTCTAATAAGTGCAGCTGGGTTTTAGCGCGGCGACCAAACTGTAATAAATGCTGCCTTTTCTGCACAGTGTGATAAGTGTTATCTAAACGTCGTCTTACTTGTCTCTCAGCACCACTCCTTCGATGCAGGCTCCAAACAAAATAACAAAGGAGATATCTTGGAGGGACATTAAGAAACCGTCACCGCCTGGAGTCCAACACATGTGCTCCACAGAATGAATGAGAACCAGAGCAAAATCAAAAGCCATCGATCAAGCGCTCATATAGAGGATACAGAGGAAAGAAGTGGTGAGAATTGCCAAGATGGTTCCCACTGGGATGGATCTCTGAGCGTCTCTGAGATCACCAGATCGGTTTGAGCCGGCCATGATCCCTAAAAGGAAGACATCACGAACGTACGCAGGTCAGAGGAAGGTCAGTCTGAACGACTCTGCATTCAAGATGACATATTTCCCTTCTTAATCGTCCTTTCTGACAATTGAGCTGATACCTGTGACAGAAGGGAAGTATATCCCAACTAGCAATGTGAAGTATGTGGCGATGTCATTGATGACATAGTACCGATCCTTGCTTCCGGCTTTGACTGAAGGCGATTCGGGGGAGACTTTCTTCTCTATGATCATGTCGGCGTCATCGTAGTTGCTCCACAGGTTTTCTGACGGGCGAGCAAAGAGAAGAGCGGTCAGCCGCACCGGAAATAAAGACGCATCATTCGGTATTGACCATCAGAGAGGAGAACGTCTTTTGCTCTCGCCTTTGATAACGCCGCTCCGAAGCCCGGGGATGGCCACGATCTCACTCATGTTGTTGGAGTCGAAGAAATCGCAGGTCGAGTTGAGGCCGCAGAAGAGGCTCGTCACCAGCTCCGTCTTTTCGCATTTGTCAAACATTTCGTTTTTCAGGGCGCGGTTCCCCAGCATGCAAACGCTGCAAAGAGGAAACGGGTAGATTGTAGCGCAGCCGGTGGAGCCCCGGCTCTTGATGCCACTGGTCTTTCTGTGTTAAGTCGGTTTTTTAATAAAACTCTGCCTTTGAAAGGTTTTCGGACAAGAACAATCTCAATCAGTACCATTTAGTGGTAGCTGATGTTGGCGCGTTTTACTGCACTTGTGATGATCTATGTCTCCTTTAAGGTTCTACACACACTGTGCTATCAGTGCCATGATGTTTAGCAAGGCATTTGCTGTGGCGTTTGAATGCATAACATGCTTAGATACAATTTGTTATTGAAGCTTTTGGTTAAGTCATAAGTCGGACTCAGACTTTGCATGTCAATGAAAATCCAGCCAGTAGCGTCTGTTATCGGTTTCTTGTCTTTGTCTTGCAAATAATTAGCGCCAGCAAATTTTTTTTTGAGCACCAGTAAATCACACCGGTCATCTCGGTAATAAAATAAATCGTTTAACTGACATTTTTACATTGATACGCTCACAATTGGTATTTCCTCACAACAGCACGCCGTTTACAAAATACACTTGTTTCCGTGCTGTTCTCTGGGGGCGCTCACTTGAACGCTGGCGGCTCGATCAGCGTCTTGGCGGCTCCCGCGTACGTGGCCATGATGGAGAGAGCCACGCAGGAAAGGAACACTAAGGCCAGCTTGTTCACATACCTACAGAGGGGGAAACGACAAGTGGTGGACACGTGTCCTTGGATGATTGTTGCCGTGGTTTTGTCGGCGCGGACACTCACTTCACCCCGACGAACACGACCAGAGCCATCAGGAGGAGGCAGCACGTCCCGTAGATACGCATGTCGTTTTCGTCCAATACTTTCATCGCATCGAAAGGAACGATGTACATCTGAGAGCGGGCGAAAAAAAACAAGCAAACAAACAAAAACAGAGCCAATGAATCACAAAGCCGCAGCTGATGACTGCAGGTGAAGCTGCCACTGCGGGCGGATCTACCAGCAGGATCTCGATGGTGCCCAGTATGTACAGCGATCCAGCGAAGGTGGTTCCCAAGTAGAAGCAAAGACCCACTGCTCCTCCAAACTCTGGTCCCAACGACCTGGAAATCATGTAGTAGGAGCCGCCAGCTGCAAAGAGACGAAGTTCACAGTCGTGTTGACGGGACGCGTCGAAAAAATATGATGGAGGCAAAATTATGAAAAAAAACGCTCCCTTCATTCAACGTTAATAAAAAAAATAAATAAATAAATGATTGAATAGACTAATCAATTAATCTGTTTCTGTTCAGCTACCCGAACAGAAACATCCCACGTAGAAATATTTCCAAACATACCGCCCTAATTTCTAATCTAGCGAATCTCGAATTACTATATCATTTCAGCGACTGCAGTAACAAATATTTTGCTGCGCGATTCAAGCATCATGTATTTGCAGTGGGGGTTTTTTATACTTCAAGATTTATATTATCCTTATGTTTTGCTGTGTTTTACAAACCCAGTAGTTTTCAGGGTAGCTGCAAGTCCCAGAAATTGAATTGAACCTACCGGGTACGACTCCATTAGTTGCTATGGCACTCATTGATATGGCGGTGAGGAAGGTCTGAAGGACAGGAGGCAAGATGTTTAGGTTGTGAATAAAAAAGCAATTAATCAATCAGTTGATCACATGATGGATAAATTGATTTAAGCTGTGTGTGTGTGTGCGCGCGTGTGTGTGTGTGTGTGTGTGTGTGTGTGTGCGTGTGTGTGTGTGTGTATGTTTTTTTTTACTTCAGGTTGAGTTTTTTGTGGGGTTTGTTGGGTGGCATTAAAAATATCTTCCTGTTTCTGTGTCGTGTTCTTTACAAATTGAGATGGAATGGTATTTGAGAAAGCAAACGTTTTATTATTATGCCATCATTAATATAGTACTGAAAAATGATCTCAAAACATCACAATTTACAGTCCGGGAAAATTTGTTGTAGAGTTATAGATATAAAGTTACCGCCCGGGTCGGTGTGAGCTACACCAGGTGATCCACACGCGTCTCTTTAACATGAATCTTTAAAAGAATTGGTCTGAGAACTCAAAATTGTCTTTTTGCGCGAACAAAAGATTTTAATTCCATCCTCAGACCGTAATTAAGAAAGGTATAAAAGTCGTGTTGCAATAGAAAGATAAATAAAACACTTGGGGTAATTTAGAGTTTCATGCCCCCCTCTTTGGAAACGCTCGACATTTTATGCACATTATTACTTTTAAAATGTGGTCACATCAGTAAATTAACCGCGCTTTAAAGCTCAGTGAGTTTTCTTGATGTGCCAAAACCAGCTCCAGTGATTGAAGGAAGCATCGGGAGCACTGGGTGTTTGTGTTGATGTTGTGCTCACATTACATCACAAGTCCTGCTCAAGTTTATTTCAGACTTTCCAAACACTCGGTTCTCTGTTTGGCCGTGTGCGAGCTGCTGGCGTGCGGGACTTTAAAAAACACACAAACTTTCTGTTCCCTTTGTGAGGAATCCTTCTGAACTCGAGACAGGCGTTCATTCCTACGCTTCGCCGTGCGTTCGGCTTGGCCTCAAATACGCAACGGGTGAAGAGTTGGACTTCATGGAGGGATGCAAGCGGGCGCTCCTCCCCCCTAACCCCCACCAAAAGGACTCTGAAAAACTCACGCAGATGCAGCACATGGAAACGATGGCTAACGACTCTAGGATCCCTGCTGTGCCTACGATCCAGGTCAGGCGGAGAAAGAGGATGACGCCTAAAATGTTCTGCATGCAGGGCAGATAGACCCCGATGAAGGTGCCCATCTGAGGAACCTGGAGACAGAAGGACAGACAAACATGTTGATCACAAACTCTGGAAAGAAACACAATTCCTCACAGGGGGTTGATGTAAATATCCATACGGGTCAGACTGTGTCCAGTGAAAGGAGGCACGCAGGATCCGCAAAGAGGTAAACTTAATCCAGAGGCAACGCGCAGAGCGATTGGTCCGGCTTTAAATGCATAAAGTCTTCTACAAACTTATCTTTTAAGAATAATCTGCTCTGACAGTGAAACGCTCAGAGCAACTATGACGCTTGCAATCCGACTTAAAGAAATAAACATAAATAAACATAACACATAACACAATAAAACATAAACAGGAAAGGCTTAGCCTGGCGGTGGGGCTTGGACAGCATGGCGGGCTGCCAGGCCTGCAACATACTGGGGGGAAACCATGATAAAACCTTAAAACAGTAACATGAGCATTAAAACAGAAGTTTAGGATCGCATCCAGGGAACGGAAAAAAGTTTCTTTTAGTGATCTCCAGGAAACAACTGGTGGATCAAATATCATCATACCTGCTCTGTCACTTTCCCCAAACACCGAAACGTACGTACCGTCTTCTGACTCAAAAGCTCCTCCACCTGTGCCGTCTCTGCTGCACACAGCGGTTTCTCTAAATGACGCAACGTGCCTTTTGCGGAGGTGTGTTTCCACGTTTCCCATATCATCTCCCCCAAGTTGCCCTGCATTTGCCTCCCGCTCCGACCTTCCTCCCTCCCCCTCAACGTCTCTGCATCGTCTGTCTTACTCCTGCTGGACTTCAGCTTCAGATCTCCTCCAAGGGCTCTAAGACATCATGCAGGGGGCGGGTCTTGATGAACACACTATCGATGTGTCTCTACACATCCGAGACTTCAAAGTTGGACGATCTGCTTTCATCAAACATTCGACACGGTGGTGAACAGACTACTTCTGTTGCAGATGCAGCGAGTTATTTCTGGGGGAGTTGCCTCATTTGAACATCTGCTGAGCAAACAAGACGCCGTGACAACGATGTTCATACATGCACGCCATTAAAACATTCAAATTCTACCATTTTGAGAAGAGATTTGGAAAACTGTTGCTGGCCCTTAAGCTAGTCATTAAACAGGGCAGCTAAATTTGTTGCAGACTATACTTTCCTAGAAGACTGATTATTGTATTTTAAGTACAGTAATCAGAACAGCACATCATCTGTGATTACGGAGCAACACTAGATCATCACGCACTGCATTAAACCTAATGTATTGACAGGAGTCGGCCAAAATTTTACTTTAAATTAGAATTACAAAAAAAAAAAGTTCTCGAATCTATTTGACGTGTTGCACTTTTTTTGCTTCCAGTTTCTTTCTGGCATTCGCTGATATTGTTCGTCAGCTACTTTTACTCATTAACCTAACGCGACGTTACTGATTATGATGTGCAAGCTGAATGAATGAGTGATCAAACACACAAATTACAACAGCAGAGCCCTTTGAAAATCAATTCCCTTGAAATCTGTGGGGAACGCTCTGAGGCACCAGTTTCTATCACAGACAGGAAATTTCTCACAGGAATAGCTTCTTAAAATACAAAAATAAAATCAGTCAATGACTAATGACTTTTGTACTCCAACAAATTAAATGTATCCTTTTGGCAATGTGTTTATGGCAAGTCTTATGAAGTGAAAGGCTCCAGTAAAAGGACACACCTCATTCTTTTAGCATAACTCCAGTAGCTCATTTTGGTTATGGTTCTGTGTCGTAATGAAGCGAGATCAAAGTCCACTCCAGACAGAAACGGATGCTGTTCTCGAATCACTTGGAAGCAAGACTTTATGTTTCTGTAGCCGGGTATGACCAGGCCCCCTGCAATCTAAACGTGACTTCACCGGGTTAGCAACTCGTTCGCTTTGACGACGGAAACTTCTCGGTGCCAGGACTGAATCTCCATACCGTGACGGCGACCCTCCTGACCCCGTCCTCGGCCTCCTCGTGCTCGCGGACGCCCTGGGTGAGGTTGGTGTAGTTGGCCAACTTGTTGAGGAGCGACGCTACCATGGGGGTGCTGTCCATTTCCTCCTGAAGGCAAACAGATCAAGGTGTGACTGTAAAGCTGGAACAGATCCGACCTCCGAGAAAAACCAAACGTGAGCGCATCGGTTACCTCGTACAGGGCCATGTTTTTGCCTTCGTAGCTGCAGTCCTGGTTACTGTTTGAGTTAATGAATGGCGTGGACTCTTTGTGGTTTTCATCTGTTAGAAACGTTCAAAAGAAAAGAAAAACAAAAAAAAGAACAACACAACTTAACAAGAAGCAAGACAGACAACAGAAGAACGAGCAACTGCATGAAGTCGTAGAGTTATGTCCTACTCACATTATTGTACCGGCATCGACATTGGTCACGGTATTTCTATTGATTTTCAATCTTTACCTGCACTTCTCTATACATCTTAGTTTTTGGAATCTTATTCGTTTATTTTTTAAATTATTTGCGTTTTTTTTCCTGTCGCTTGTGCGTCCCGATGTCATCTTTTTGGATTGGATCTCGATCAGTTATCGTGTGGGGTTGCATCCCTGGTTTGTTTACGTTGCTGTTGCCTCGACTCCCAGGTTGCCTTGCGTCCTGTCGGCCATTTCCGCCGTTCAATTTTGGTCCCTCACAGCTGCACGCAGTTCACCAACTAACTCTCCAGCTCAAGCCTTTCGGTCAGCGTCTGTGTCGGACACCGTCGGCATGTCCTCTGGGCCTCAGTCAATGCTCTGCCCTTCATAATAAACGGCAGGCCATGTTCTGTTTCTTTCTTAAATAAAGGATGACATTTTCCAGCCGCATCTCTCCTGCCTCCTCTTTGCATTTGTGTCGTATTCTACGCTGTTTCGTGACATTGTTTTGGTCCTAGAATAAATGTAGGGTACCGTGGACCCATGTACGGATACTTATTACGAGTTTGAGTTGACCTTTGCTGCACGTCTTACTCCGCTGGTTCGCTTTCCTATCAACTCACTGTCGAGTAAAAGCTCCAGATCCAAAAGAATCCTTTAAAAACATGGGACACAATGCTTTTGTACGCAAGCAAACCAAAATTTCCGTTAGCCTCAGAGAACTTTGCTAAACCTAAAACTCCAGTGAAGGACCAACATAGACTGATTTTTCTAATGTCAGCAAATTGCATTGAATTGAATGGAAGGAGATAAAATGACCTCGGGAGTTTGTGGCCGTGTGCTTATTGTGGAACCGTGACGCGAAATGTGCCGGAGTCGCACAGGTGTTAAGTATGAATGTGGCAAAGGGATGGCAGGAAGCAGGTGGGGGCAAAGAGGTCGCCGACACGTTCCAGTCACAGCAATAACTGAGCTGTAAATTCGTCATAACCTTCTGAACCGCAATCAGATCATTTCCTTACAGCACTCAAAACACATTCCACCAGTGAGGAGGTTTAATACGTCTAAAATCTTCATCGACACCCTGATTTTTTTTTTCCCCCCCTCTCTCTTCAGACCGAGCGTCGGAGTCTCCGTAAATAGACTTAAGAGGACAAATCCTCTCGAAACACTGCATCAATTTCCAGTCGGTTGGTAGAGCAGGCAGAAAGTGGGTCAGAACGAAAACCTGATCTAAGCAGTACCCTGTTAGAAAATGATGGTGCTGAGATGGTGTTTATACAGTTAGCATCTTGCCTCATCAGCACTTGGCGGAGGGTGTGAATGCTGCAGGTCCAGACTTCTTCCCCCACCAGCAGGCATGCAGTGCAGAGTGAGAACCGCCTCCTACGAATCATTTTGATTGGACCAAATTCTATATTGCCCTTCAAAAAACGTTTTGTGTGGATTCAAAAAAAAAAAAATATATATATATATATATATATATATATATATATATATATATACATAATTCTCTGATTTCATGATGAACTTTAGATTACAAGCATGTCACATTTAGTTGATTGAGCGTTTCAAAGCGCAGCTGACTCGGTCTGTTTTGTTTAAAAACGCTTGGTAAGTATTAGTGCATATTTCTGCTTTGATGACAAAAGACTGATCACTGTGTTCTCCTGTAGTCCTACTGTGTACATTGCCATTTCTAAAAAAAAAAAAAAAAAAAAAAGAAAAAAAAAAAGAAAAAAGTTAAACATTTTTCAAATTGCGTCTGATGGTATTTTGCTGATTCGTACACGCCCTGAAACATGGACGCAAACGACAGAGGAGCTGCCGTGCGAGCTGGTCGGCCTGCCGAGCATGAAACAATGACTAGAGAACAATTCAGGCTGTCGCTTGACCTCCGCTGACTGGCAATACCAGTTTCCTTTATCCTGTGGCCTTCTCGAGTGAGAGTTTTACTGTGACGGTGCCCTGCGGCGGCATTCATCTCCCTTGAACTTCTTCACATATTTTGAAACTGCAGCCACTTAATTACCTCCAGCAGAACCCCCCCCCCCCCCCCCACTCACACACACACAATGTTTTATTTTGTTGTTGTCGCAGTTTTCTACCTCTATCTTCACAGCAGCCTTGACTAACTGTCCCTAAAAAAATATTGAAACGATTCCCCACAGAGCTATAGTTCCACCAACGTGCATCGTGCATTCATGGTGATGTCCAGTGTGACGTTTCCACTATCTATGTTATTTTTCTTTTTAAACCATCCACACCCACGTCACTGTTGCAGGGAGACGGTGTCTGTTTCCAGCGGTCACTGAGTGAGAAGCCGAGCACAGCCTGGACGGTGTCACCAGGCCATCACATAAAGAAACAGACAGCCATGCAAACATTAGATACACAACGCAACAACACTGCAACTCCAATCTTCAAACGGCGTCTTGGCATCCCTGCAAATTCCACAAAGGCCCGACCACAGAATTTGCAGGACATCGGCACTCAAGGACCGGAGTTGCAGATCCTTGATGTAGAGAAGGGGAGGGCAACGGCAGGCCTCGAGGGCGGGGGTCCGGCAACTTTTACGTGCATCTCAACGAAGTTAAATAATGAGGACATGAGCAGGACTCTGGAGAACCGGACATCTCAGAGTTGCAGAACACCAGCCCTCGGGAACCGGGATTGCCCACCCCTAATTTAGAGGCACCCACTGACCAACAAGTAATGAGTTTTTAAAACTTGACCTGGACTCTTGAAAGCGTTTGCTTTGCGACAGATTTCATTTATGGTCGTCAGTGTAAAAAGGGATGAAAGTCAAATCAATGCCGGCTAGACTTTTCGTATTTAGAATTGCGAGCAGCATGCACGATTTTCCTTCCTTGCACGACATTGTGTTGGCCCGCGAAAATCCCGATAAATACACTGAAGTTCTTGCTTGGTGACAAAATGTGAAAGGCTCCAGGGGTGCGAATCCAGTGAAGACACTGCAGTACAATACATGTTCTCATGCTCTCGGTGTTTCCCAGGCTGGGACACATTCTCATGGGGATCAAATCATTTTGGCTTTTGTCAGAGGATTTGTTTACATGACGCGACATTTTGTAGCAAACTCTGTTTTAACAGGAAAAGCATTTGGAGTTCATGAGAGGAAGAAAAACAAAACAAAATCTATGTAGGGTTTTTTTTTTTTTTTAAATTGCTTCTTTCGTGAAACTTTCAGGGTAGTTTGAGCTTGTGTTACAGTTCAAACAAATCACTTAGGACTGCAATAACCAGACAACACAGGGGCCCTCCGCCCAGACGCATCATTCAAGCTCAGCGCAAGTCAAAGCCGGTTGAGCTCTTTAAACTCCTTCCTCTGTGTATGTAGCACGCGCGTGTTATGGCTTGCGCTCGCCAAATGTCGGAGGAGTTTTGCTTGTGACGTCCTCACTCGCAGAACCCCTCTCTGTAACTTCATCAAAGTTGCACACTCTTTGTCTTTTCTTGTCCTGGGAGGGAAAGCGCCTCTGTTGCAGCAGAATCCTCCTGTGGTTTCATTTAACACCGAGCCGCCTTTACCTGACTCCGGTTCCTGGGAGTTGTCCACATCCTCCTCTTCCTGGAAGACCTCGTCCAGACCCATTGGACCGCTGTCTCCAGCTGCAGCGCCACCGTTGCTGCCGTCCCCCGTGTCCTCCACTTTCACCACAGTGAAGTTTGTGGGCATCTTGGCTCCTCTGTCAGGTGTCCGATGATGAAAACAGAAAGAAAGACAGAAAGAGAGAGAGAAAGAGAGAGAGAAAGACAGGAAGTGGGCAGAGGTTTGACCTCTGCCACAAAGGATGATTTCCAAACAAGAGTCCAGAACCCTTTCGGGGGTGAAGAGTGTTCAGTCTTCAGTGTCGTCACAACATGGCCAAAGTCCCAAAAACCTTCTGCTTGGAAACGTCCTCTAAACGAGGGGAAGAAAGTCTGGCTTCCTGCCCATCAGACAGACCAAAGTCTTCCACTGTCGTGTCGTAACTCCTTGTTGTTTTCCCTCCCTTTTTGCCCCCCCACTCCCTGAAGACCTAAAATTGCCCCATGTGACCATCTATTTACCATCTGAACAAGAGCCCTGACATGCAGAGCACTGGAGCTCCTCCCTCCACTCCAAACGTCCTCCCTCTTTCGCTCTCTTTCTCTTTCTCTCTCTCTCTCTCTCTCTCACACACCTTTGGAAAGCCAAAACCTCCAGAATGTGACTCCACTGTCTCTGTACAAGAGCCAAACAAGCCGGCAGTTTGGAAACTGTGGCAGAAATCCCCCAGAAAGAGAAAAACACAGGTGAAAACGTTCCTCCTCCAGTCCAGACGCTTTGCTTTTTCACGTTCTTCCTTCTACCTCCGGACTGACAAATTTCTTCTCAGCTTCTCTCCTGTTGGTGGGGAAAAAAAAAAAAAGAGAGAGAGAGAGAGAGAAAAAAAAATGGGTGTTAACTTTTCCAGTGCATTCTGGGTAACAGTGAAGCGCTGCCGGTCATCAGATAGAGAAACTTTCTCATGCCTTAAAGGAAACACCTTGGGGGGGGGGAACAAAGACCAAGACGAGCCACGAGGGGACAATGAGCTTGAGGAACAATGGACAGCCGTAAACAGAAAGTATTTTTACTCTGTGAGACTCATCTCTCTGGAGTGGCGCTTTTTTTTTTGTTTTGTTTTTTTTTTCTCCTGCAGCTTGTGTATGTTGTTGTGCTGGTGCCCTGCTGGACTCTGTGCTATTTAGGCCATTAAAAAAAAGTGATCATGATTTACAATAACAAAGCTCGAACTTTCCACTCTGGAAAAAAAAACAAAAAAACAAAAGAAAAATCCTGTTCATTTTAAACTCGTGATTACTTGAACTCTTTGGAAGATTTACTTCAGATTGTTTATCACACACTGCAAAGTTTCTGCCGGTGGAAATATCTTAAGAGGACTTGAAATGTGGCGAAACGATCTTGTCAGCACCTTTTCTGCACGAAACTCGCAATTGTTTCCAAGTCGATTTCTTTATATTGATGGAAAAGTGCTCGTTCTGTTGGCACATATTTTCACTTACAACGCGGCATTTCCCCCCACGAAATAAGTGCAATAATCTGCCTGTGGACGCAGTACTTTTTAAGGAATTGTTTTGCATATTACTTAAGAGTTTCTATGTTTGAAAAGTTATTTCTAAGTTGGAAAGCAAAATATAACATAAGACAAAACCAGGACATTTCGACTAGAAACTTGACAAGTAAGACTTTTTTTTTTTTTTTTTGGAGCGTATGCTTGCATTAATTTACATAATGAATTCTTTCCATTGCAATTCAACAGAAAAGCACAATTCTGCAATGTTCTGTCTGTATTATTCAATAACATGAGCTGTATTAGCCCCAGTGTCGCCTCATCCACGTCATTATTTGACATCTATACATTAAATATTTGTATCTCTTATCGCATGTAATTAATCAGCTAAACGAAGGACAGAAATTTGCTCACAAATTCTCACTCTTATTATCATTACCCTTGACTGTCCACCCATTGACTACGTATGCAAGGTCACAGCAGGGGCTGGTGCCTAACTCCAGAGGTCATCTGGTGTCGTGCGGCAGCCGCCGGACTTGCCAGTCCATCACAGACTCCAAAAACGTTTCACCGAAAGGATTTCAGTTTTCCGTCTCCCCGTCTCGTACCCGCCTTGCGTTTCAGTCAGGTGTTGGCTTGGATGTTTCGAACCAGGTCCCGAAATTACTAGCAGTAGTTCACTTACCTCGTTCGGAAAGACGCCACGCCACCATGAGCTTGTTGAAAACGTCAACATGGCCTGAGGTGGTGGGAACTAAAAGCCAGTTTGAGCTGCTTCAGTGTTTCCACGCGGCGTCACTTTCGGCTGGGATGTCGGTTAACTGCGAAACTCTTGAAGCTCCTGCACAACGAAGAGACCTTCTCCAAGATTCGCCACAAAGAAGCAAAGAATCGGCGAATTCCTTTGATGATGCAGAATATTAGAGTTATGGGATTCCATCTCAGTTCGCCCGAGTTTGATTTTATGTGAAGTCGTTCACGTGGCCTGCAGACAAAATGTCTGTCAACCGAAAACCGATTGTCTCAAATATCTGGATACAATGGAGCTTCATGAGGTCATGAGGAACTTCAACAAGAGGTTCACATTTACAACAGGAACTACATGGTTGCAGATGATTTCATTTAGTTGTTTTACGCACGGTCAGAACTCCTGCCGTTTCTCACTTTTCTGTAAAGGAGACTCCTATGTGGCCTTTTAGTTTTTTCTTCATGACATGTCACAAACCTTTAAGGCCAGTCACAGAACTGCTCAGACATGGACAGCAGAGGGAGCTGTCGGTCCACGGCAGCCGAACCTGATTCGATCAAAACACCAGAAACCAAACAGACGCCAGACACATTTGCAGCAAAGGACTGCAAATGTCTACCTTTTGACTACAATCAAAAGGTAGAAGAATGAACGCAAACGGCAAAGCACTTCACTTCCTTTTTCGCGCTTTTGAAGAATACCCGTCGTCCCTCCCGGGGCAGAAACAAGTTTCAGCTCAAAATACAAGAACGCGCGCTTCGACGGCAGCAGAAGTTCACGCACCTTTGCTGGAAAATGCCAAACATTCCTCCACCTCATTAGCGTTTTATCACTTGGCCCCACGACCGAAATACCGCAACTTCTCGTTCCTGGACAAAACTGCCATTTTATCCTCCTCAGGTGGCTTTAGAGTGAATCGAAGAAGAAAAAATGAATAAATAAATAAATAAAAAGTAAAAAAGAGCGAGGTGGGGGTGAAATCAAATCCCTTTAGCAAACAGCAAAAAGGTCAGTGCTGACGCAGGCCGGGGAACAGGGCGCCCTCCCTCCAGACTGTATTCTTAAGTGGCTATAGATTCTATTTGCAGCATTTTACCTGTTTACCGATCCCCCCTCCCCCCAACTCCAAAACCAGGTAGCTGCGCAAACACGCTGGAGGGTTTGGACGACGTCTCGTGTCATCAGTCCGGGGGATAAATTTCAACTGAGTCGCTGCTGTGCCAGGCCGCAAAACGCAGCATGGGGAGCACCGAGACTCCCGTGCATCAGGGCATTTTGTGGAGATTTAAAGCATCACTCTTGTGTAGCAACGCATCACCTCTACAATGGTAAAAACTCTCTTTATGCTTTCGAAGCTTCGATCACGAGAAAAACGTTGCCCTGTGCATCTCCGGATACAGTCAGTGGCTGCTTTGTCCAGTATATCAGTTCAATGACGTCTTAGACAATCAGTTTTTGACAGCGACTCGGTTCACGTTGCCATTTAGAGTTGGTGAAAAAGACTTCCTGGAGCTCAGACTAAACATCGGGATGCGGAAGGAAGCGGATTGAAGAGACTTTCAACTCAAAACGGTTGCTGGGGTCAGATGGGAACGTGTCGCAGAACTCGCCGATCTACAGAAAACAAATAGCTTTCAGAGCATCGCCACGTCCTCGGTCGTCTGAAGTCTTCGCTAGGGATCCGCGATACTATCGGCAGATATTGGCTGTGAAATTTAATACCGGACATCGCGTCAAAATAAACTAACCGATATAAAAGCCGTTGTTTTTATGTGACAATGATGCCTGCAGCACAGCACAACTTCAAATCTGCACTGTTTGGCTGCTGTCAGCGTCTTAGAGAGAGCAAATGTCATGAATAAATTTGGCATTAAACATAAGGCAGGTTGAAAGACGCCTCCTTTTTATATTTTGCGTTAGATAGCAGGCTACATTGACAAAGCATGGGCCTGCCACAATAATCAATAAATCAATTAATCACATGATAGATGAAAACAAAATCAATCATTTCCTTTGGCACGACTCGTCGCTCATCTCTTTTTGTCCTTTCCTTCTTTCTACCAAGAACTGGACGATAAAAGCCTTCAGTTTGGTCCTTTGGTCTCAACGAGCCCTTTCATTTTATTTGTTTACTTTTATTATTTAAAATGTCTTCCAGTTGCAGTGTTGTATCATTTTGTCATTACCGTCATATGATCTAAAAATGGTCTCCAAACAACACTACTATCGTTTATCGCAGTAACTCCTGGAACAATTTATCGTCCAGGAAACTTTGTTCTATCGACCCCAGATAACCCTAATCTATGCGTCAGTTGTTTACCCTGCATTGATTTCTTTTCATTTATTCCCGCCTTCTGTGGCACACGGGCAATCCTCTCCTCGAACGAAGGTGTGACGTGATCCAAGCCGAGACTGTCGATCACGTCGATGTGATTGGCTGTTAATGATGTGAACCGTGTGTATATATCCGTGAACGACGAGGACCATTTGAAGGAACCAAAGGAGCTTTTTTCTCTTTTCTTTTTTTTCACTTAGACTCACTGCAGTCAGTTAAGTATTTTTCGAATTTCATAAAAAAAATTAACGTGCTAAGAATTGACTTTCTTTTATTGATAATCCAACAACAATACCTTTTGTGAGCACGGACGATCGAGCAGCTCCCTGTCCGTCTCCGTCCCTCATGGACATGCTCATTCCTGCCATACGCAGTGATTTGTCAACGACTCACTTGTGATTTCTCTTTCCAAAGCCCGCCGTCTGCCAGTTTTTCCTCACCAATACGCACAACTCAAACTGCTCCCTTCATTGAGGGGGAAAAAAAAAGAGAGAAATAATGCATACATTTTGTACCTAACAAAACTTTGTTTGTACACAGTCTACCGTAACCAGGCAGTCTGAAAACTGGCCTGCAGTCTGGAAACTATTCTTGGTCCGAGTGGAAAATTTTGTTCCTCAGGTGGATCAACAGCGAAGGATTCGAGTGGATGAAGCAAGAATATGAATCTTGTGGCGCTGTGGGAGCCAGTGACCCTCTGCCACGCTCTGCTGGCACTGAAAGTCTCCCTGTGGGTTACCAATAAAACAGGAGGAGAGGGATGCCGAGCCCATAATATCAATTTGGGACCGGTAAGTGAGTGTCAGTGTGTTTGTTGTGTGGGCGGTAAGTGCCGATTCAGCCAGAATTAATATTTCTCAAAATACATTCGAACTGAAAAAAAAAGAAAGAAAAAAGCCTTGCAGTGTGATCTGAAGCGGCTGACATTAAATCAGTGGGTATTTCTGTGTCAGCACTTTGAAATGAGACAAACATGGCAGGCCACTCACGTTTGTCTCAGAGGTCTGTGAGAGGTGTTCTGTGATTGGTTAGGAGTTTGCATTGTCGTTTTTATTTGACATTTTGTTGACCTTGTGTTTCAACTAGTCCTGTTTTGGCAACTTTTAGGGAGCGTTTATCACTTGCAGCCAGGAATTACGTTAATTTGTGCGATTTTTTTTTTCCACAAAACACCCGCGAAGGCGATCAAGTGGATGGAAACTGAAACCTTGGCGCTCATGGAGGAGGTTGACTGTTTCGTGACATGAATGTGGCGTGACCTACCCTGAAAAGCTGGAGGGGAATCCCCCAGCTGCTCTGCGCCACGTTTGAAAAGTGTGTGTGTCTGAACACGAAAGTCTCGCAAACCACCGGACCGCTCATCGGCCGTTCAGCTTCGGTCGAAGTTCGGGAGAACCTTTTTGCGAAAATAAAACGCACGCTGTTAGTTTATGTTCTCATTCTCTTTATCCAATGTCTGCATTTACACTCTGTACTCAGAAGGTTTCGGTGCCTTTCTCTAGCATTCATTGGGCAAGAGATAGGCTGCCGGTCCATCACAAGGCAACACAGAACAACCAGCCATATTCACCTATACGAGACATTAATCTCTTACGTCTGGATGAGACTAAGACAGATTTTGTTTTAGCAGCCTCCCAGGTGGATTTGCCGTGAAACGAATCATAAAATCGTGGACCAGCGTCTCATCCCAGTCGCTAACGGCCGCCCAAAGACCCTGGGAACATTGTCACGACGCGGTCGACCTTGAAAGCGTGGTTTCGTTCTCAGGACGGACGTCGCGCGACAAAAAGACATGGTTTGAAAACGCTCGAGCCACGTCGAACAAACAAGAGAAAGGAACTGTCCGTATCTAAAGCCTCTATTAGAGCAAATGGAGTGACACAACGACTAACCGGGGTTGACTTCGAGAAGCTTCCAGGTCGGTTTCTTGTCATGAGAAAGTGGAGCGAAACAGTCCCCAGATATAAATACACCTCCACCATCAGAGATGTCCGTGGTGGGAAAATGAATACTGTGCTTCGCCACCAAAAACACAGCTGCTAAGTATGTTAAAATAATAACATCATCTATATCTGTGAGTGGTGGGGAGCGG
The DNA here is from genome assembly GCA_010277015.1 of Poeciliopsis turrubarensis. Taxonomy (NCBI): domain Eukaryota; kingdom Metazoa; phylum Chordata; class Actinopteri; order Cyprinodontiformes; family Poeciliidae; genus Poeciliopsis; species Poeciliopsis turrubarensis. The sequence continues at coordinate 108,814 of VMRN01000050.1, forward strand.
AGAGGAGGTAGTCCAACCGCACGCTCTCTCTCTCTCTCTCTCTCACACACACACACACCATAGCCATTGTTGGCCCACGTACACGGTGTGTGTCCGCCCAAAACGTTAACCGCCGGCTCAGCCGACAGGACAGCGTGAGCGTGATTGCCCGGGACATATTTAGAAAAGGACTGCCCAGAGCACACGCACAATTACGCATTAGTCCGCGGAGGTGTGTGTGCACACAAACACGCGCACGTCTCCACCATGCACGACTGGGGTGCTTCGAGCCTGACCAGCTGCGCTCAAATTGAAACCATATCTCAACCCCCCGCCACCCCGCACGCAGCGTAATTGCCACGTCTTTTTGACATTTCTGTGTTTTAGTGGCCAACACACACAATCAAAAAGACTTTATCGCTAAAACTGGCTACATGGGGGTATGTTGTTAGTCCTATGCAAACACCAGGAAGCTGTGTTTATTCACTCTCTGTGGAAAGAACATACATTTTAGAGCTGCAGGCCTCGCGCAAGCAGCTTCAACATGCAAAGATTCAACGAGGGGTCCCGAAGATACACGTCGCTCCCTTTTACTTAGCTTCAAATAGCAGAATGTTCAAGGGATCATGATGAAGATGGTGATGTATAATTTCAAACTCATGCTATATAAAGAAACTCAAAGGGGCGTCTGAGAGATTTAAGTACAGTGCAACTTTTGGCTCCAGTTTCTAAGTAGATGTAAATACGGCCTTTTTACTGCTTTTTTTTTTTTTTTTTTTTCAAAGGCTACCTTTGTATTTCCGAGTTTATTAACTATCAAAGAAATGTACCAATTTAAAGCAGGTTAAATTCAACGTGACGAGACAAAATCACAGAAAGATTTGAATTGCAAACGCATTGCAAGCAATGTAAAGTCACCAGGTTGCAGTGCGCTGTGAAAGTGTTTATTCCTCTTCAACTTTTCACGTTTTGCCCCATCGAGCATCTTCCATGTATTTTCTTGAGGATTTTACGTCAGAGACATGAGTAACTCTTACATCCATGTTTTTTTTATATGAGTGCAAATCTGGAAAGAGTGTGAAAATGAAACACAAAACCGGCCATCCACACTGTCAAGGATTTGTTTTGGTTCTTTCAAACGCCTGATATCTTTTTTTTTTTTTTTTTTTCAACTTTGAGATCGATTTCTCAGTTTCTTCAGAAGATTTAGCTGCTTCATCCTTGGCGAGTTCAGCATCCTTTTAAATCCCTCGGTATCCACATCCTATGTCTAACATATTCGAAGTCTGCCTTCTCTCTTCATGGGAAGGAGTTCCACCTGATTGCTTTGCTTCATTTCAGCACTATGTAATTCTGTTACTCCAATTTAAAGCAAATGTGTTGACTTATAAGGTTGATTCAACTCACTTGCTATAGTTGGACCCAATGTGATTTAATAGATCCAGCCCAACCAATTTGCAATGTTTTGGACCAATTAATTGACTTTACTTGATTAAGATGAATGCAAATGTAGTTGAAACCAACTTATTTTACAGTGGTACCTTCACACTACTTCATTAAGTTGATTAAGTTGAAATTAAGTTAGCAGAACAGACATGCTTCATGCTGAAAGAAAGCTGTTTAATCTTGCGGAAATCCTTTCCGTGATTGAATTGAATTCAAAGACATTTTTTTAAGTGCTATTAGATTAAGTGTTGTAAGACAGCACTGGGTGAAAGGATAGAAAGAACACTCAACAATTAGAAAAGGCGCAACAGAACTGTATTTTCAAAATTCTCATCCATTTTCTCTTGCATGTGCAGTGACGGTATAAACTCTTGCCGTACGGCAACCCATCTGAACATGCATTAAAGCTATTTAAATTAATAGTTTAAACAGAACCTTTCAAGTCAGTGTTTAATTAGCAACTTCAAGATAGTTCAGTATCCTCCCCTGCATCGAAAAACAAATAACACAGCACAAAAAACAGCTGAGTTGAACATTGATGCTGGAAATGCTCACATTCCTGGATTTGCACAAACATCTGTAGTTTAATGTGTAACTAAAAAACAACAAAAGGTTAAAGTTTTGTTTTTCCAGCCAAAACTGGGCTGTGTTGATCACTGTTACCATAGAAATCAAATTCCTAAGAAAATAAAAAGTGTCAGTAAATTTGCTCTTCAACTTTGAGAACTGTAACAATTTAAATCTTGTTTTCGGCTGCAGTCTTTAAAGACTGACTGGTCCGATGAAGCTTTCCTCAAGTTTGGAAAACCATACAGTTCTTCTTAACAAGACATGTTACTTACATCTTCTGTGGACAAATAATTCTCAGATAAATGAGATTTTACCAGCTCAGCTCTGCCTATTTTCAGCTCATCTCAGAATGAGCTTTTTTTTTTCTTTTTTTTTTTTTAGGGCTCTGTCACTTTTATGCAAATGAGCTGTTATTGGCCACACCCCCTCCACCCCCAGCTCCACGTTCACACACTTGAAAATGGCTACAAAGAGATGCATGCAGTTGTACAACCGTACATCTTTGTGACTTTATGATTGGGAGGTTTTTGAAATGTTAAAACTAAAATATTAACTGAAAATATTAACTGAGAATGCCTGGATTTTTTTTTTTCTTTCTCTTTTTTGGGGGTTAAAATAAAATAAAATCTGGCATCTAGAAAACAGACAGCTTGGTTTAACTGATGAATTGGTTTAATCGATTTACATCCCCTTGACTGGTCACCCACTTGCCTGACAATGCGCCATTTTCTTTCTTTATTATAACACCGGTCGACTCCGTTGCTGCTTTCCTAAGCAAATTCGTTACCTTTCTGTGGAGTGACCAACGTGAGCGTCAAAAATACGCCTGTCACTGACCCAACGGAAAAGCTAATTGAAAGGTTGGTTCAATGGATCCGGTGTGATTGATGAGTTGGCCAATTGGCCAGAGGGGTCCATGCGCCAGTGGCTGCCCCTGCAACAGGCTCTTGTGAATTTTAGCAGGGCTGCGCTGCTCCCTCCTCCAGGAAAACCTGGCCCAGACCCAGTCAGCACATTTTATTCTCGATTTCTTCATGTGATATCCTTCACAGTCAGTGGGAGGCCACGTCCACTTCAAGCAGGCTTGTGTTACTGTTGCAACAGCTGTACTTGTCTTTCTTTTTTTTTTTTTTTTTTTTTTTTTTCTGAACGCGATCCCCTCGGTATTATACACACGCACCCGCATGGATCATTTTTGTAGTTTCGCAGAGTGATTTTGTTCGGGGGCGCGCTCCGTCTGCAGTACAAGTTGATCAAAGGAAGATCTGTGAGCCAGGACCTCAACACATCTGAGCCAGAGGAAGGAGAGGAAATGCATCCTGGGACGATAAGAGAGTCCCAGCGATAAGATCCACAGCACACAAAGTTGGTCTTTGTGCGTGTCGGCCACTGCCACGGCGAGGGGAGGGGTGGGGGCCTGGGGGGCGAAGCGCTTTTACATCTCTTCACTCACAGGGCCGAGATCAAAGGTCGCCCGCTCTGCCAGCAGAGGCGATAAGAAGCGGCGTGAAAGATGAAACCTTCAGTGCAGAGTTGTGATTTTCGTCTTAATGGACCCCGTAACCGTGACAACATAAATCGTATTCGCGACTCTAAATGCTTTTGAGATCCGAATCCGAACAGCTTACGCGTGTTTTAATTGGTAAAAAAAAAAACAAAAAAAAACACATTTCTGCACTCTGCTTCAAACGCACAAAAGCAGCTAAGAGATAAGATCTCCTCCTCGGCCCCGGAGCAGCCGGGTTTCTGTACCTCTGCGGTCCCCTCGGTTCCTGGAAACACACAGAGTTCTCCACAATTTGATCTGCAGCTGAGCTTGGGACTTCTGAAGCTTTACGTAAACGGTGGGACGGACAGATGTTGGCGTGATATGATCACTACAATGCACATTTAAAGTTTCACGTAATCAAAAAAGGAAAGTAATACATAACTGAAATATACACTGAGAAGCGGAGCGATCTCTTCACCTTTCATTCGGGGTTAGGAGGATGTCGCCTTGCAAAAGCATTTACACCCATTCAGGTTCTTTAGTTTTTGATCACACAAATCAAATTTGACTCGGCTTTTTATACAGCAACTTTATTCGATTTTGCATGATATACTGAAACAAAGCAGAACACGAGAGTAAGGTGGAAGAGTAAGGATGTAATGAATATTTAATGAGTAAAAATGCCTGAGTTTTTTTCGGAGTAAGGTTTATTGATTCTGTCTGTGAGTGACACGCCTGGTCTTTTTGAATATGATCATTTTCCAGGGACGTTAAATATTTTGCATCAGTCAGATAAGTTGATTGATTGATTAGGTGAGACTGATGACACATAAAATAATGTCATTTTACCAAAATTTTAATTTACATCTCTACAAATAATCTGGTGACTTCAGGAAGTCATTTGTTGTTGTTGTTGGGGTTTTTTTTTTTTTAAACGGTGAAAAAGGATACATGTAAGTGCAATATGAAACCATTTATCGCTTTATTTTTTTTATTTATTTCGAACATGATAGAACTAAAAGGAGTAGGAAGATGTAAGAAACATATGAATGTCCTACCCCATAAAGCCATGCAACACTTTCAGATGGACCCTCGTTATTAAATAATAAACTTTGTCGCTACAGGTTTTATGCGAGTGCATCTTCCGACCTTCCATTTATCCTTTTTTATTTTATGCTACACTAGATTTTAACCCTCACTTTACACAGAGTTAAATGGATCCGTCGGTGAGAGTCTGACACATGAATAGAAGTGACACAAAGGTTTGAACTCTTTTAATCGTGATTCTGCCATGCAGGTTCCTGGCCAGCCAGGATTAAACAGAAGCTGAAAAAATGTAGCGAAAAACATCAAATATGTTACAATTTTTTTTTTTTTTTCATACAAAACTGACAGTAGGGTAGATTTCTTAATTTATGGAAAGAAATGCATATGGTGCAAATATATATCTTAGCATGCAGGTTGTTTGACTTTCATGATTTTGTACGTTTTCTTTTTTTTTTTTTTTACAGCCTAAAACGTTTTGAAAAAAAAAAAAAAAGTAGACAGAAATAGACAATAGCAAGCATGTCAAGCATTATGTACAACAAAACCATGTACAAAATATACAATGTGCCTTTTAGCCCATGTTATGTTTCCGTTCAGCAGTCGATCGCTGCGGCCTGTTTGGTTATAAGTGGACAATGAATACCTGAACATAAAGAGAAATAAATAAAAGTAGGACTTCTAAAGTTACAATTGGCATGTATTTCGTTCATATATTTTCCCAGTCGGAAGTTTACATATACTCAGCGCTGACATGAATTTTCTGATGATTTATTTGAAGCTTTTCTCCAGCAAGGCTGAAATGTATTCATACACCCCACTTTATATTTGGGCAAATATTCCTCAATACAACTTGCACAGTTCGTTCATGTTGCTCTCTCTGATTGATCCAGAGTTCAAAACACCGATTTGCATCTGCATTTCGTTGGTCCTGGGGGGTTAATTCATCTTGTTTGAGACTTGGAGACACCTGAGTGTTGCATCTGATTTAGGGAGGATTTCGGTTAGAGCTCCCTGAGTCCGTGCCAGGAAACGGACCAATTTAAAACTCAACTAACACTCGTCTAAATCAGAGGAGCGGTTGAACGTCCGGTCAGAAATCAATGCAACTCGCCAAGGATTCTTGTGACCAAATAATAACGAGGAATCTGTGTGAACACATTAGAGGCTGAATGCATAATGTCGACCGAGTGGATTAGACTCTTGTTTGGAAGATTAACATTTCAAATAAATCTTGAAAACCTCAACGTTAATAGACAATTCATGCCAGGGGTGATCGGAAATGCATAAACTGAGTTTAAGTTTCTAAAACCAGTCCTGCACTAATGGAACTGTACGCGCTTCTGCACATTTTGATGACCTCAAACTTGAATTTCAGAACGCTTGTGTCACAATGCTTCCTACTTTAATGCTAGCTGAGTCATTTTTCCCCCCCCTTATTTAGTAGAAAAAGACTTGGGGAGCCCTGAAATATTCTGACTAAAAGTGATATCAGGCTTTAACCTTAATCCCTGAAATTACACGCTGGAATGGCGTAGCTGTCTGGTTGCGTAATACTTCATTTTTAAGTGTTAAAAAGCATGATGTCACGATATCACGGCAGCCACAAGTGCGTTGTGGGCACACGTGCATTCTGTGGCGAACTGAAGGTTCAGGCCAGAAGACTTTGAAAAACTATAATTCTAGAAAATCCTTCGCCGCAGGCTGACTGGAAAGCAGTTCACCGATGACCTAAGAAACAAGCCAATCCTTGAGGAAAAACACACGTAGGACTTCAAGTGTTTGAGTCAGACAAGTTGAGTTATTTACACCGGGGCAAAATTATCGGTTGTTAATTTCACGCTGGGTGGGCTTCTCAGATACGATCGCCGGTACTTTGTCCTTTCGGGTCTTTTTCTCAGACGACTGCAAAAACTCTGAAGGCTTTTCCTCCTGCGGGGCTCAGTAAGCTGAAAGAACACGAGTCAGAGAGTGAAAAAGACATCCTGTCGTGAACGCCACGCACTTAAACAAAGCACGAACGTTGTGTTATTAACCAACGAACGCAACTGAAAACAGATACGGGAAACGTAACTGATGGCCACTCAAAATACGGATTTTCAGATTTCGAGTGGAACGGATTTGGCGGTGTGCTATTTCAGCTCAAGTTAAGCTTTTTTGCTCAATGTCTTAAAACTGATTGCCAATATTTTGGGAAGTTCACCAATAGGGTGCTGCAACCCCCTCGAGGACGATGTTTTTAGGCTGCCAAGCAAACCTCTTTCCAATTTCTTTGAATTTCTTGCTTCTTCCTCTCAGATTGGTCTTTCAGTCCACGTTAGTAAAATACTTGTTTCAGATTTCTCACCAAAACACATCCATCTCTGGGACTCGGTACATGTTTCCTTCCTGAACAGTGTTATTACTAAATATTTGCCCACTTGCGCATAAATGTTTGAACAGAGGAGTGTAAGGTAAGGTCATTTTATTTATATAGCACTTTGAGCACAAAGTGCTATATATGAATTGGAAAGAAATATATTGGTTCCTCATATAAGAATAAGAATAAATCATCCATAATTTAGAAACTAGTGGAGGTTTTTCTGGATTCTTGCTTCATGCCGTGTTTACGTGAGTCCCTGGAGATCTGAAGGTGATCTACCTCTCTGAGTTGATCCCGTTCTGGTAACTGCCGCTGTACTGCCGCCGAGTGTCCACTGGCATCACATCCAGGTAGCCGCCTGACTCACTCCGGATTACTCCCGCGTGGATCGCTGCTCTGCAGATACTAGATCTCTTCACAACATATTACAAAGCAAATTATTTGCCGGTCTGTAAAAGGTGAAGACAACGAACGAACCAGCAGCAAAGAACAGGAGTTATTAACGATGGAAACGCTTACATCTGTGTAGTACTTTGTCCCAATGACTCGAACGCCACTGTCATGCAAACAGTTCTTGGGGCAATAAAACCTGGAGAAACGCAAAGTCGTAGGACATTTCCTGATGTTTTTTCAATACACAGCAAGAAAGTTGAGTGAGTGAACGAATAATTAGAGACTTAAATTCCCATTTCTATTTTGTGTTCCTTTTCCCATTATCTCGATGGAAAAGGGGGGGGGAGGGGCGGGGAACAAAAAGGACACTGATTTCTCCACGATAGCTTCATAGCAAACCTCAACTTTGACAATCTGGCCATCATAGTTTTTCTCCGTGTGGTCCCACCTCAAAGAATGTGATGAAAGATTCAGGGCTTTTTCTTTTTTTTTTTTTTTCTCCCACAGAAAGTACTCCTGATGTCTGAGCTAAGCTGCGTCTCTTTCCTGAGCCGAGCTATTGCTGCCCTTAGCTCCCCCTGGTTTTTCCTTCCAGCAGAAGTTGCTGCTGTCCCAGTGTTTTAATCGTGTGTCTTCCTAGAACAAAACCTGTGACTCTGTCTGCTCTTTATTTTCCTTCCCAGTAAAGGCAGTCGTTCACTGTTTCTGTGCGCTCCTGATCAGATAAGAGAGACGACGCGGCTCCTCCACTCTGCCCTCACATGCTTGCTAAGGATGAGGGATTGCTGCAAGGTCAATTGCTCTGTAATCCGCCACCACTAATTTTTTTCTTTTTAGATATTTGGAGCTATCACCTGGATTTGACTGCATATAATGTAATGTTATTTTGACTTCAAAATTGGATTGTATTGCAATGAATTGGACTGATTTGAGTTTAAGTTCAACTCTATGTAAATGAACCTGTTGTGTAATTTTATAGTGCCTTGGGATGGCATCTTTTTTTTAAATGGGAGCAATATAAATATGTTTTATTGTAAACAAGACGTCTGCCGGTGAGAAACTGATGCTTTTGACGCAACATGACGAGAAAACGAGACGGAATTGATGTAAAAGTCCCTGAGTCGTACCTGGGACAGTGTCGAACGGGCTTCTTGAAAGGACAGAAAAGTGCCACTGTAGTATCGCATCTTATTGCTTTCACTGGAAAGTAAAGCAGATGCAGCTAGAAATTGTTCTGCAGTATGTCCTTACGCAAATAACAGCAGCAAAAGAATGAAATAAAAAATTCTTACCAGGTACTGATTCCACTTTGAAGGAATTGGCACTTCTGTTTTTCCTGCGAAGATGATTAAAGGGGGAGTGACCGGGGGGAAGGACGGTGCTTAAACAAATACAGGGTAAGAGATTTCGTCGATGTCCATGTGGGCACGACGTTAAATTCCTTACCCGATGGATTGGACACCGTTCTTGTATGATTTGGTGAATAGTTGTTTTCGACCCAGTCGGGTCACATCCAGCCATCCCCCGTCGTTGTCAATGACCCCAGAGTGCAGCCCCGCTCCACACACACTGGATTGCTGAGAGACGAGTCAAAGACTGAGTCTTCACAAACAAGGCGTTACAACATGCAGTGATGGCACACTGGTGCTTGTCTCCAAGTGAAAATTCAGACTTTTTGTTGGGATTCTAGTAAGATTTAACAGCAACTGGAGACTCTTTTCTCACCTCTTGGCATAAATGTAAGCTAATTGATCCCGGGAGATAAAGGTAATAACACCACAGTGTACTTCTAGCAGCTTAAAGTAGAGATTTAAAAGTATCGTAGCGGTTGATACAAGAGATATTTCCGGAACCTCCCAAATCTGATATTGTTTCCCTCATGTAGTCGTTTCCGAACAATTTACAGAGGAAATGTATTGTGGAGGCGGTGCACCACCAATGTTCTTCCTGTGTGAAACATGTGCTGAAAGTGCAACATTGATACTTATATATTTCTTCTCAGAGTGTCTGTTCAACAAAAAAACAAAAAAATAATTAAAAGACTATTCTGTGCTTTTTGCTTTTAACACACTTTGCTGTTACACCGGTTACTGTGAGAGGGAAAGCGCTTCCACATTCTCCTCTCAGTACATGTTTCACACACAAAGATCACTGATGGCAAGTTGCCTCTCACCTCCACATCCTGTGCATAAAAACTGCTGTGACATAGTGGAGGTTATTTCAGAACAGCAGAGGTCGGCTTTAGTGTTCGCCCCTCTCACACAGCCTGCTGACTTCAGCAGTTCATCTGGATTTACCTTTCTGGACTTGAAGACACCAACAGAGTCATCTACTGGACGTAAGGTCAACTGGTTGCAACCTTTCGATAGCACCTCATTCCAAACCACATGAACTGTCTCCGTTTAAGTGACCACTTACCATGTCGTAGTAAGAAGTCCCGACTACTTTCCCAGGCCGCTCAAAGCAACCAGGCGGGCATTCATATCTGTGGACAGAGGCCGCATGTGGGTCAACATTCCCGCAGCGCTGATGTTACGCAAACATGGCAAAACGGTTCAGGCACTAGAAACGGATATTCTTTCAGCTGACGTTTTACCTGTTGCAGGTTGTTCCCTTGCACTGATCTCTCAGCTTGGTCTCACACTCAACCTGTTGGGCTTGCGAGACAACGAAGAATCACTTTAGTCAGAGTCAAAACGCTCTGAGAAATGAATACAGACGTATCGGTAAAGAAGGTTTACTAAAGAGGGACGTGCATACACATCTGCTCTGTACTGGCAACTTGGTCTCCCTCCGTGTTCGCGTTAGGTGACGGGTCTGGTGTTCGGACCCTCGGTTGGGGCTCTCTGTCTCTTACTGGTTCTGGTTCAATGTAGTTGTTTTCCTCCGTTTCAGGAGCTGGACGCCGTTCAACGCCACCGTCTAGAAACAATGCAATGTCGTATCATTCAAGTGTCTTATTACATTTTCTTTATTCGTCTAAGTTGCATTGTACGATGGTTTTCAGAAATGAGAATAAAAAGATTCACCTGCTTAGATAAAAGTATTTCGAGGTCACAACTGCTTCAAAATTGCATCACAAGGCGAAACGACCTACTGGGTCAGAAAACGCATTGCCCTTTGGCAGAGTTGGGTAGTAGCTAGTTACATGTATTCAATTAGATTTAAATGAACAACGTTTTGGAAAAAAATTACTTTTAGGAGTATTTTTACTGCACTTTACTTTTAACTTTTACTATGTTAAAAGCTAACATAGTACCATGTTACTACGAAGTATCACTACTCTGAGTAAAATTGAAAGAAACTGATAGTGAAAAATCTTCTGATTGCCTGATCTGGTCATTTTGGTCATTAAAACACCAAAATTTCCACTTAACTGTAAATCTTTGGTCCGTCTGGTGATGCAGTTTTTAAATATTGATTAGTTACTCAGTAACTGAGTAGACTTTTTACCAAATACTTTTTAAATCTTACTTGAGCAGCTAATTTTTACATCTTGGTGAATAAAAATGTGTTGTAGTTGAGTACAATTTTTGGGTACTCTGCCCACCTCTGCCCTTAGGTGATGGTCTGCCCTACCTTTGTAGCATAAGTTGTTTCGGCAGCCACCGCCGTAGCTGGCTGGACAAGCAGAACAAGGTGTGCCGTATTTGTATGGCGCGTGGCCCCACCAGTTTCCCCTGAGAAAACAGCATTTGAATGTTTTCTATCAAACTGCGAAAAGAGCCAGAACCACTTCTACTAACGATTGCACTTTGTCCACGGACTTACGGAGGGGAGTAGTTGCAGACCAGATAAACTGCTTTGGTCCAGATCATTCCCCAGACGTTCATGTTGTAACACGTGTTGATGGCACAGCCGATGCGATTGCTGGTGGCCCACACCAGCTGAAAACGAAGACGTTTAAACATTGCAAGCTCCTTGAAGGCGAACTGAACACTTCGGCTGTCGCACTTAGAAAACCATGCACCGACATGCACATTGATATAGGCCACTTGGCTTTAAATGTATTTCCCAATGAGACTTCAACATGGGTTCGGTGAAGGTGGAATCAAACTCCCAACCTTCCAATTCCTAGTCTATTCACACCAAAAGGCACAGAGTCAGTCGTCTATCGTCTAATATCACTTTAATGCGGAGTAGATGAAATGTAGTATAATAATGGATTATTGATGGAATAGATTTAAATATGTTGCTCAATTAAAGAATGATGTCTTTTAAACAAGCTTCGGTCAGCCAAGATAATCTCCTAATCACGTTCGATAACTTGATTAAGATTGATAAACTCTCGTTTAGCTTCTGAGAAAAGCGACATGATGATTCCTACCTGAGTGTAGTGCGTGCAAACCGGCCCCGAACATCTGAATGGGCAGTGCGGATTACACTCCTGGGAGTACGGGTAACTGTAGTACCTCACCTCATCATACCAGGCCTGTACATGGTAGGTCGGGGGTCTGTCTCTGAAGTTCAAGAATTATGCATTTTTAAACATAAAGAATGTCACAGACAAGAACTACAATATATATGATCAAGTATTTTATCTCGAGATGATTTTTTTTTTTTTGAAGATCAGTTTTTGTTTAAGCGATACTATAACCGAGGATATACCTCATTGCCAGAACTCTTTCAGGTGTTCCAGCCACTTTCATACCCACCGCTGAATGAAATCATGCTGATTTCATCTGCAAAGATTTTTATTATTATTATTATTATTATTTGTTGTTGCAGTCAGGAGTCTCCAACTCGTAATCCCGTAACTGTAAGTTCCAGCATGGTACGACGACGTGACGTCACCAGTGCAACACGTCCAAGTTGGGAAATTTTCTCACTGCTAAATATTGCCAGAGCAAGAAAAGGTGGAACCGAATGGGACAGCAACTCAGCCACGAGTTCATCACAGGTCACTAACTAAAAGAACTGATCCAATTGTACAAAAACAGATTTAGTTTTACGTAGGTGACGGCAGCTACTGAAGGTGCTAGCAAAACTGCAACATTATTTCTCAGTGTGTGCTTGAGCAATGACAGTGGAACTTTTCAAAACCCGGATTTACTTTGAGGCTTTCTCCGCCAATACGGAAGTGCCATTCCACTTTGAGTGAAAACGCCAAAGTCCTGCAACATCCGCAGCTGAAACAAACTTTGAAAAGTATTGGTTCACACACACCTGCCCCAGTGCGTTCCAAGGTTTTGGCCTATTTGTGTCAGCATGTGGCTCGGCCCGTGCTCCCACCGGCAGGCGTGCGCCCAGTACTCCGCGCTCCTCTCCAACTCGTAATCCCATAACTGGAAAACAAAAGCACACATGAAGCACACATGAAGCACACATGAAGCACACATGAAGCACACATGAAGCACACGTCGGCGGACGATGTTCACGGAGGCGAAAACTTTTTTTTTTTATTTTGACAAGGAAAGGTAAACTCGGGTCAGGGTCAGCACCAGTAAAGGGGGTGGGAGCATCAGCTTACTGCTGGGAGAAAGTTTGATCTGAAAAAAAAAAAATAAAATAATAATAATAAAAATGTGGTCATCCAGGGGAACCTCAAACTCCCTGCTGATTTAAGTCGACTAATTGGCCACTAACCGTACTTGTGGATTCAAGTGGTTCTCATAACAACTCGTTCGAACATTTCATCCTTCTCTTCAAGGACACCGAACCACCGTAGGTTCTACCAAAACCAGCTTGGCTCTAACCGTACATACATGAGGCAGCCTGAACCCGAAGGAGGAATCCGCTCTCCACTCAGCTTTTTTTTTTTTTTTCGCGATTTTAACACCAGGCAGTAAGAGCTGGGCCTCAACACACACGTTCGCCTCCTTTCACACAGACGCGTACGTGCGAGACCACCACATCAGCTTGCAGCTGTGCGCTACTATTCGGTGTGGTTGTTTCATAGCTTGTTTCCAGTAACTGATCTTCAAAAAAAAAAAAAAACAAACAAAAAAAAAAACAACAAAAAGACAAGCAGCACAGAAAGTCTCTGTTTTGCTACTTGATGCCGTCTCAGACGTAAGAACCGAACAAAAACGAGGGGAATTCAAGCCAACATACCTGAATGGAGTTCACTCACATCTTGTTCAGAAGCAAACAGGAAAAAAAATAAATAAAATAGACTGTGCGTAGGGGGTTGGGCAATTTAAATGCTGAAATTAGTGCACTGTTGACTCTGTTGGGGAGGGCAAAGAATAGATGCAGTGTTCAGTTGTTGGCCGACCATTTAGCTGCATTATGCCTATCTTGTGTCAAGGGTAATAGGATAATGCTTAACTGCGGACCACCATAATGCTTACCATATGTTCCGCATAAAGGTAACGCACCGGTGAAGGTTTATGAAGGGAAACCTGATACCTTTTACCCTTTTATTCTGCTACAAAAAGATATCTAAAAAGAATAAAGTTAAAGGTTAAAACGACGCTGAAACGAAACACGCATCATATATTCATTTGTTCCGCCCAATCGAGAAGATATTGTTTCACTTTTTCAATTACAATTGATGACTTTGACACTTTGGGTTGTCTGCTACATAGTCGACAATCTATTCCTTGTGTTCTTAAGGTTCATCTTTTCTACTAAACCTCTGAGGAAGTACTGGAAAACCTAGATTTGTACGGGAGAATATACTAATGCTGCATCTATCTGTTGCCTCTTGAACGGTCTTGTCAATCATCGCATTGTCTTCCTCCGCTACGCCCATCACATCGCAAGTTGCCAGATATGGAGTTGCCTGGCAGCTCCCATGTCCAACATCCTCATTCTTATCTGCCTGTCTTTCCCCAGAACACGTTGAAACCATCTCAGCCTTCCCTCTCTGCTCCTCTGGTCTCGTCCAAACTTTCTGCATCTTCTGCTCCGTCGCTCCTGTTCTTTCGGCGGTGCCGCTGCTGGTTCTGCCGCGCCGTTCAAAATTACGACCCAGAGGGACGCCCTGCACAGTTACCTCAGTTTGATCATAACGGATCACATTTTGGGGGCAATCAGTACATCGTGACTGCCCCCGAAATGTGAAAGAGAATCAAAAATACAATTAACTGCAATATAAAATCTCTCCTGCACACAGGTAAGTGAAATTATATGACGTTTTGGCATCATGTACTTATTTGTGCACAAAGATATTAAAAATGGACTAGCGACCAAGTGAAGAAAACCAGTAGAAAATGGTGCATTTACCTTTACGATGGAGGTAAGTGGAAACAATATGACACAGCATATAACGTACCTCTTTCACTCTCATTTTGTGTTTCCAGAGGACATAGTGTCATCAGAAAACGCAACACAGTTTTATTACCACTTAAACCTGGCAGAGCTACATGTGTCTTAAGAGTTTATTTGTACTTATACTCAGAAGAACTCACTCTCAGAGTAAAGCTATTTACAGCTTGTGAGCTCAATTGGTTGTGATGAATTTCATTCATTCATGCCAAAGGAAATCATGTTCTTTCTACTGTACTGTTTTGCCTTGGTCTCTCTTTCACCTAAAGGATACGATACTTTTCTCAGACACTGTGCGTGCAGCACAGCTGGTACGGTACGCTCTTTTTGGGTTTTTTTTACACTTAAACAGTGGCAGAGATTGTTTCTTTTTAACTCTGCTGGCAGATTAAGAGCTCAATGAGCCTCGTTCATTTGCAGACCTGGAAACCCCAAAATCACTCCCTGGCTGTTCATCGTTGCCACTTACAAAAAAGAAAAGTTAAGATGAAGCCGTTACCGCGCCAACTTCACTGCAGTTTCTAACGATCCCTGGCGTCTCAGCGTGTTCTTCACGTCTGTCTTATTCTTCCAACTCAATCATACAGCTTAGGAGAAAATCGACTGCACAAATCCTCCTGGTGAGAGGTTCGTGGAAAATGACCGGTTCGTTTTCGCTTTCCAAGGAAGAGAACATTTCGAAATGCAGACACGCGTCCAACTACAAATGCCATTGTAAAAATTAGTAGGAGGACAAGAATACAATCTAGATGAATATAAGAAATCATACTTTGCTTAAATATTTCTCTGTCTAGTTAGCTTTTTCTCAAGGTAGTATCTCAAAAGGACGCGATGATGGACATTTCTGATCGTTTTTTTAATTATCAAGAGAATCTGCTGAGGGAGAACTGGCATGGTTCGCCTCAATGAAAGTAATCTGTCCCCGCGCCAGTGAGGTCTGCCTCGATCGAAACAAGCTCCCCAAAGTTGCGTCCAAGAATCAGAGAAAGCGCAGCATTGGTTTGAGTGAGCTGTGATGGATGGGGAGAGATGTGGCCCGGGGTTAGAGAGAAAGCGAGAAACGGCGACAAAATGCGTGCAGAATAGCCAGTGAGTGAGGCAGAAGATTGAGCAAGTGAAGCATTAAAAAAAAAAAAAAAAAAAAAAAAAAAAAGTCAACATGGAGAGAAATGGAATGATGGAGTGAGGGTAGGCAGGGCAGGAAGCGGAGGCCGATGGGCAGGGTGGTTGAGGTGGAGGACAGGACAACACTGCGGGGGTGAAAGCTGGACCTGGGCCAGGGTCAGTGAGGGCGTCCAAGAAGGAGGCATGACTTCGGGGCGAGCCAGACAGTAGCTCAGGCTTGCAGAGCTCAGTTTCATTATTCCCTGCTCTTTGCAGTCAGGAAACGACTTTGTTCTTGGGAAGCTTTCTCACTAAAACCCGACTTGGGCTCCCGTACATAGACACCTTTCAACCAATTGCCATACGCTGAATTAGACTGTCTAACAATACATGCAAGATCAGATTGTACTCGACTGTATTTGCATGAATTATCTTAGTAGGTAGCAAGAAGATCCTTGGTTCAAATCTTTCTGCATGGATCATGACTGTGAAATGAATTGGTCTCTCTAATTTGTGAGGGTAAAAGTGTCATGATATATATACACATGCGGATTTAAACTGAAACCAGTTCGATTTAGTATGCAGTCAATTGATTTTAAATGCCTCATATTTGTTAAAAAAAAACTTTTTTTTTTTTTGCTTGATTCAAATGTTCACACCTTGACATAGATGAATGTATATTGGATATTAAATACATATATATATATATATATATATATATATATGTACATATATCTCCACCAGTGGAGAGTGGCAGCACTGAAGCCTCTTTGCCCAAAACAAATGAACAACATAGTGCATGGGCATGTCGTCCAGTATTACACAATGTAAACAGGACTAATGCAATGACGTGTTTTGGTCGCGAGTTCAGATTCAGAAAAATCAACATGAATATCCCATGATTCCCACTAACTCTCACCACAAAATCCAATATGGGTCCCTTAAAATGTACAAAACAAACAAACAAACAAAAAAGAGTCTTGCAGATAGCATTGTACAAACATTTAGTGAACATGTTGCTTTGTTGCTTAGATGCTCGTATGTAAGGATAAATGTTTCAACTCGTGTTGGTAAAGTGGTCTTGAGACCTCACCTCGTTAGCATAAAAATAAGAAGTCCCGTGATCAGTTATCGAGTGTTTGTGTCAGTATGGCAAAGTAGTAAAGCATAGGTGTCGGTAATTATGATGGCACTGGAACATGGTGCTGATTTTTAAGTTCGACATGCTGTCGCGTCTATGTTTGTGACCGTTTTGAGGTAAAAAGCGAGAAGTTTTTAAACGTTCCATAGCCTGGCCATTGAAATTGGATAACATTTTAAAACTTCGACGCAGTGCACGCCCCCAGGAAGTAATCGGTTCTCAGTACATCTCTAGAACAATGAGCTGGTTTTTACCGTAACGTGTTGATAGAATTGGCAACTAAAGGCTTCCTCAAAACAATTGGTTAAACATGCTTTGAAGAAGTTTTAAGACGTTTAATTGGCAGCACTTCATGTCCTCAGTAGAAAAAGAAATCGTTTCAGACAAGATATGAGTTTTAAACACGATAAAAATACAACTAGTGCTAAACTAAAGGCTATTTCACAGTTTTTCTATGAGTCTGGGATGCATTTGATTATGTCTCACTTTCAGTCTTATTATTAGTTCTACACTGGGCAGAACTTTTTTAAAAGATAAAAAAAAACATCTATGAAGATCGGGTATTTTTAATGTTGTATTTTCAATGTTTCCACAATGTTTCGACTCCACAAATTTTTTTAGGCATTAAGAGTAGTAAAACCTGAACTGGATTTCTCGACACTGATTATGGATTTCTCCAACTTTACTGGTGAAGACAACAGTTTTCCATGGATTGTGACCATCTCCTGACCTATTATTTTGGATTTCAGAGACAGAATTGCAGTTCAATCCTCCACAAATCACACAACCAACCAAGGGGTGGCAACTCAATATAACCGGAGACGTCAAGTGACTGAGCATGCATATGCATTAAAGCAACAGAAAACACGTTCAGGGAGCAACTGAGAGTGAATGCAATTTTTCACTGTCTTACACTTGTGCTCCGCAACCAAACCATCTTCACCACCTCAGTGTTTCGGTCTTCCACTCAGGACTTATGTACCAACTCAAGCTTGGTGAAATAAACACAAATCTTATAGCTATTGCAAAGATCCTTCACAAACAGTGAATTAAAAGTCAGAAAACACTGGTATACACATTGTGACTTAACAAAAAGTCATTCGTTTTCCAAATGGCAACATCGTCCTTTTAAGTAATTAGGCTGAGAAACATCACAGCGCACACAGCTTGCTCTGAACCCACCATGTACTCCATGTTGGAGGCCGGAGGGTAGACCTGTCCCCGCAGCTTGTTGTGCAGGTCGAGGATCAGGTGCTTGTCTTCCTCGCTGATGGCCCTCTTCGCCCTCGACCTCGCCCTCCACCACTCGCCGTCCTCGCCCTTGTAATCGTCCAGGATCGAGTCGAGCCGCGTGGAGTTGGAGAGGAACACGGCCGCAGCGCCCTGGCTCAGGCAGAGCATCAGGCCCGCCGCTCTGACCCAGCAGGACAGGGGAAGAGACCTCCTCATGACGAAGGGGGCGACGGACGCTCGATTTCTCTGCGCGACACAGGAAGTTGGTTTTAATTCAGCCTCTTGAACATTTTTACCAATCGGCTCGAAACCTTGGATTTTTCTCCACACTCTAAACTGATATCTACTCTAATGCCTGAAGCAGCTTAATAAAAACAGAGTCATCTTGAATTTACTTTCGGCCCCACTTTAATAACTGCTTGAGTAGGAGGGAGAAAACTTCAAAAACACTGAGCCTAATACACCTTCAGCGCCCCGAGTGCATCTGCAGGTCACTGCATCAGTACACACAGTAGGACCAGTGTAAACACAGCGTTCACACGACACGTTATGCAGCAAAGCCTCACTGCGCATGCTTAATTAAACAAAGATTGAGTAAAATCTTACTAGTTGGCAATTATTATTATTATTATTATTATTATTATTATTATTATTATTGCACCTAAAAGGAATTAGCTATCAAAGCAAAAAGCTTAATCTTATACTTACAAGCAGCAAGAAGTTTTTCTTTGTCCTGAAAGTGTTCTTTGTTTTCCGCCAGATTTAATCGTCCAGATGCGGAACCGTCGTGAGATCAGCGCGGACTGACAGCGAGCACTTCAATCCATCCATGGGGCATGACGAGCTCGGGCAGCCGGGGTCTCTTCCACGCTGCGGCAGGACAGAGAGACGCTCAGTGTCTGTCGGTACCTGCTGAATTCCTCAGGTCTCTCAGGACGCCGCAGGCTGAGCGGGATCGCCGGTCATTTTTTTGCACTTATATACAAACTGGCGCCTAGCAACGCGGGCGCGAGGCTGCGGCCGCGCCCCCTGGCAGCGCGCGCGTGCGCAGCGACATAAACACGTAGGTACTCGCGAGGCACCTCTCGCACACGCACAAGCACCCGCGCACGGGCCGATGGTGGGCAGTCTGAGAGTCCCGGTTTATCTATTTAAGGAAGAACAGGTTCCCACTCGAAGTGACGTGGTGAGGGTAAGTGAATGATGCCTTTTTCATACAGCGCGCTTTGCTGGCTCGAGGCTTTTAGTTTTGACATGCAGACAAAGTCAACACTTGGGTTGGAGAAGGAAAAACAAGAGTTGTAAGAGGGTGCAAGAGGTGAAAATAACACAAAAGTTTGGCAACCTCTCATTCGAAAACAATTAGAAAGCCATAGAGTGAATGAGTGAGTGAGTTAGCTATTTAGCTAACTAGTTACATTAGTCAATTATAGTTCATTCTTTGTGCCACACACCATAAAAGTACATTCAACTAAAAATATGTATATACCTTCTGGTATATATATATGTAAATATATGTATAAATAGAGAGAGAGAGAGAGAGAGAGACATAGAGAAAGAGAGGGTGTGCAATTGTGCATATATATGTATTTATACTCTTATTGATGTAGACGGACAGATACTATTAACATCTGTTTTCTGGACTCTGCTGCCCCCTTCTGGCTACAGAGGAACTCTTCAAAAACCACGCAGAATAATGTACATTATTTACATTACTTCTAGCAAAAACATGTCAGGCCAGTTGAAATCATTTATTAATCATTCAGAATTTAGGTTAAAATATTGACCAGAAGTATATGCACTGTACCAGAAAATAGTGCACTTGTTAAAAATTAAGCTGTTTATTGGACAGTATGAACTCCAACTTAGTCATGATTGCAAAACATGAACATACACTCAAAAAAATGAACTTTGGGGATTATTACATTAACAAAAGGATATCATGTCCTCTTAACACAACAATTTCATGTTTCAAACGGAAACGTGAACAAATCATGTTGGATAAATAAGACATTCAACAATTTAACGTTCATGAAATGTTATCATGTTGAGATAACATGATTCATCACAGTCAGACTGATCTTGTGCTGAAGACGACGAGCGAGATCACGAGAGATCATGGGAGATCATGGGAGATCATGGGAGATCACAGCAGATCACACGAGGCCACGCCAGATAATCATTTTGCGTGCCCAGGAAAACTCCAGTTAAGAAGTCTGTTGCCCCCCCACCCCCACAGGCAACAGACTTCTTGATGTGGAACAGTGATGTCACTCATCCTGTGTTTGACATCACTGGTGTCTGTCTCAATATTCCCAGATTCCACAGAGAAATTCATTTGCAGTTTTAGGTTTGACCCCCAGCAAATATGGCAGAGAAGAATTTCTTGTTTGCGAAAATGAACATTTTACAGAAGAGCTGCGGGAAACCAAAGAAAGAAAACCAGGAGCTTCAACAGACAGAGGAAAACCTTAAGATGAAAATTGAGCAGGAAAAATAATGTAAGAATCTGGCAAGCAGAAAATGAAATGCTTGTCAATGCAAAAAAGAATTATGAAAAACAGATTAAGGCTCTTAATTTTGAATTAGAGGAAGCGAGATCTACAATTCAGATGTTGAAAAGTGATTATGATGACATCTCAAGGTTAAATGTGCTCCGTTTATTTGTATAAACGCAAGAAAAATCACATTTTGTATGCTTTTAGGCATTGGGGGTCACATTACAATGAGACAACAGTGAACACGCACAACATAGAACCATCAAATCTGCTCTCAATTATTCTACACGTATCCAAAAGCACATATTATATGTGCAACATTTCCATGAAAAAATTGTTTTGCTTTTTTTCTCACAAAATAATCAGTTGAAGCTATCCTTCAACCATCCATCACCCCAACCATCGAACCAACGACCAGAACTTTTAAATAATAATAATAAAAAAATAAATGTTGTATTTGTCTTATTTAGTATGAATACAATTTTCTGGGAATACTTCTTTATAATTCGGTATGAAAATATAAATGTGGGTCCTAATGTCTGATTTGATTGCTAGATGTCAAAAGAATGTAAGAATCGTACATTCTTATGTGATATGAAAAAATGAATAAAGTAAAGAACTGCAAAATTCATAAAATGAAGAAATTTGCAATATGCTTCATAAATCACTTCTTTTTTGTATATATATATGTTTGAAGCACAGTAAAACGGCGTGTCGAGGTGGTGGCACAGAAGAAGGAGGGTTAAAAAGTGAAGGTTTGTGTCAGAGAAGTTAATCCTTAAAGCTGCCGGGATAAAAAAGGGAGGGTTAGGGCGGGCGAGCCGATGGACAAGTGTCCGCTGTTTGCTGCTTTGGCGCATAATATGCGTGGCGAGCTGAAAGGCGCAACGGTATGTTGCATCGCGCTGAGACCGATGAGAGGCGACGTGCCCGCAGCGTGCAGCAGTTTCATGGAGCCATGTGAGACAGATGTGCGCATCTTCGGGGATCTGTCATGGCGCACAAACTTCTGCTGCCCATCGGTGAGTTCGCTCTGTAACCTCTGACAGAAAAGAAAAAGAAAAAAATCAAGGGCAAACCATCTGCGAAGACTCATCAGCTGCTGCTCACATCCTGTTCCCCCCCCCCCCCTGCTTCTCTCTTATTTGTCCTTCTGTCTCTCTCTTCTGGCTCCCCAGCTATAGCAGCGAGCCTCATTCCACCTGAGCTGTGTGGCTCTACAGCAAACACGAAAAAAGCTCAAGGTATAACTTAGTGCAAGTGTGCAAATTATTGCAGGTGGATGTACTACGTTTGATGCCTTTAGCCTCATTCGAAGAAATGAATTCCCGATTAGTGCTTATGTTAGAAACACTTCCTTGAAAAAGAATGTTTTTCTACTTTTTTAATTCAGATAATTTAATGAAATACCCCCAAAGTAGGCTCGTGTTGTAAGTCAGGGGGCATAAAGGGGTTTAAAAGGCTTGCGGTTTTAATCTTGTTCAGCTCAAAATGAAAAATATTTTATACCAAAGTAAAATTAAATGTCGAATCATCCGAGTATGTTGAAAGAGTCACGGTGAATTGTGATGACGTGGGCAGGATGAATCTCCGACAGCAGTCAGTCTCGCAACGGCTCTGAAGAGCTCTCTGACTGAAGTTAAGTTTTATTACCTTGTAGGAATAATCACTTTGATTGTCTTTCACTTTTTTTTTTGTACCTAGAATAAGTTTAAACACTTTTTAAAAAAGACCGTAGATATGTACTCTCGAGAAAATCCACGAGAATCTCACGTAGCCACGCCTACTTTTTTTGTAGCAGTCTTTTTTTGTTGTAAATTTGAATTTTTAAACAACTCAAAACTAAAATCAAGGTAAACCTGAGGCAAACATATGTGAAATAAAACGACAAAACCCAGTTTGATAAAAAAAAAAAAAAAAAAACTAATTTATTTATTTATTTATTTTTTGTTAGTGAAAAACAACTCAGGTGTGACCCCTGCTGGACAGTGTGGAACATGGGTAAAGGAGCCCAGTGGAGGGTGCTTCACCTCTCCAAACTACCCTGAGAAATACCCACCTGAGAGGGAATGCGTCTACATCATAGAAGGTGAGACAAAACGACTCTCCCATCCCGCTGCCGATCTTCCCTCCCACTTCTGAAACGGTCCCTCTGCTGCAGCCTCGCCTCGACAGTGCATCGACCTGTTCTTCGACGAGAAATACTCCATTGAGCCGTCCTGGGAGTGCCGGTTTGACCACATCGAAATCCGCGACGGGCCCTTCGGATTCTCTCCGATCATTGGCCGCTACTGCGGGCAGGAGAGTCCTGCCTATGTCCGCTCCAGCGGGCGGTACCTCTACATCAAGTTCGTGGCCGACGGCGAACTGGAGGCCATTGGGTTTTCAGCCCGCTACAACTTCACGCAAGGTGAGCAAGAGCTGGAGATATTTTGAGGTTGCACTCTCGCAGTGTGAGCTTGTTATGTTGTAGTGTTGAGCTGTGACAAAGCCTATATTAAGGATCGACTACTGTAGGTTTGGGCACAATCAAACCCATTGTTAGAGAGCATAGTGACCTTAAAGCCCCAGTATTAATCGTATCCTATTGTGTTTTGTTGCATAGACCAACTCTCGAAGCAATACACCGACGTGAAGTGGGAGGAATTGATTGTGTGGTGCATTTGTATTCAGATTCCTGAGTGTTACAATGTAGAAACACTTGTACTGAAACTGCTACTTTAAGTTTTTTGAGTTATGTCTGCCATATTTGCAGTAGATCCTCTCCAGTGAGAATAGTGAGAGAGCATTAAAGCTTTTCAATGTCCAGTTGCGAACAGGCGATTTAGGGTGTTTTCACACCTTATAGTTCGGTAGACTCAGTTTGATTAGGAACCAAATTTGTGACATTTTACTGAATTTTCAGCTGCTGTGATTCAAGTGTTAAACAAACAAACAAACAAACCAAAACCTTTGGAAAAAAACAGCTTACCTCCTCGCCTGTGGTGGCGCTGCACCAAGAACTATTGGAGAAAACAACATGAAAACTTCTGAAGGAGACACAACTTAAGAAAATTAAAATATATGTTACATATACATAAATATGGCAAGCCTTCTGAATTTAGCTGTAGATTGTTGATCCACTTTTCTCCTCTTTTTTTTTCAGTAAGTTTTTAAAATTTAACTCCCGTGTGACCAATGACCTTTGAAACTCGAAAATAACGCTCATCTTTCTCTGTATTAGGACGGTTGGAACAACCGTACTGGACACAGACTTTAGACATTTTGATGCAGGATCAACAGAAATAAATGGGGTGCGTTTACTTCCCGCCCTCCATCTGCATTGGGTGACTTCGGTGCTACGTCATCTGAAACCCAGCAATTGGAGTGGTCTCTGGTCTCCTTACATTTGCGTGTAGCATTCGAACTGCGCCAGAACTGCACCAACCCCAAACGAACCGGACTTTGTAGGCAGATGAACTGGAGTCTGATTAAAGCCTCCTTCCAATTTCTCTGCACCCATCTGCCATTTTCCTCTCCTCAACTAGATAATGCACAATTACTTAAAAATGCACACCTTTAGAACATTGTTTTGAGTCTTTGAAGTTATTTCAGCTGTGGAAATCGTAATCGACAAGAATAAAAACGGTCGAGCCCTGTGGGATGTTGTGCTCTTCGTTTTGTCGTGCAGGCAGAGCAGCTGCAGCTGTCAGGAGCAGGGCAGCACAGGCGCATAGGCTCTTGTTCTGTCCGTCTGCCACGTACACACACACGCACACACACACACACACAAGTTAATGAAAGCTTGTCTTCAGGGAATGCGGCTTGTCAGCGCTGAGCCGCGGTAGCAGCTTAAGGGTGTCCGAGGCAGAGGCTTTATTAACCACAGAGTTTATGGGCCACCTACACCGACAAGGGGCAGAGATTAATCCGCATCCCTCTGTCCATCCACCAGACTATCTTTTTTTTTTAGACTGTTTTTAAGCATTAAAATATCTCTGCTACTGTTTTTGTTCCTTCAAGAGATTACTACAGCTAGAGCGTCCTCAGTCAGTCCTGAAGAATTTGGTTATAGATGTCATGCAGAACAGTTGAATATTATGTTTTTTGTAAGATCGCTATCATTTTGGTGACTCTTACATATTTTGAAAATTAAGAAATACATGTTAGGAAACCCCTGACATGATTTGTTCCTTTGAGAGGACACTTTGGTTTTGGGGGCGTGGTGGGGGGTGGGGAGAAGGAAAGACTGGTATTTGTGCATCTGCATCACATGTAATTAATTGTTCAAATCAGAAGTTAATCTCATCCCTAATTCCGGCCGTCTCATGAGGCAGGAGAGAATTTGGCCGCAGGCGTGCGTGCTTCATAACAGCTTGTCAACCAAAATGAAAGAAAGTGTTTAAGTTGTTTAGGGTTAGTAATTAATATTCTTTAAAGTATTTTTGTGAGGAGTGCAAGCAGTGTAAAATGTCTGTGAATAATGCGTCATGGTCATGATGAAGTTGTGCAGTTTTTTTTTGTTTGTTTTCTTTTTAGTCTGATGTGTTTTTATGTGTCATATGAGACACTGAAAAAAGGGTGTCTCAATATGCTATCCTTACTGCATTACTAAATCAGTGTGTGCCTTTGTGTTTTAGCATTTCTCACCTTCTAAGTTCCATCTTTCCAACTACAACGTTGAGCAGACCCACTTGTAGAGGAAACAGTTTATAGGGCCCAAAGCCCAGAGCTGATCAAACTTCAACTAGGATTTTCCACAGAGAGAACAGAAGCTTTCAAAAAACAATTTAAATCAGGGAGATTTTTCCCCGGATGTCCATAAAAAATAGTTTTATCAATCCAGCCGTCCATGTGTTTCACTGTGTGTGGAGCAGTGACGCGCTGGATTCTTTATAAACGAATCGTCATTACCAGGGTTGAGCATTGATCCTCTTTCAGAGTTTGTTCGCTCTTTGGCTGATCCACAATCTGGGTTTGTGCAGATTTTCTTTTTTTTTTTTTTTTTTAAAGTTGTTAAACATCTTTTCCACATAAGGACGAATTCTGCTCAACATCACGCATCTCGTTTTTACTTCAGCCTTGCAGTTTTGCTCTTCTTTTCGGCATAAAGCCTCTTGAGGATAAATTCTTGCGTCTCACACAGATGCCCACATGCGTGTGCACACGCGCAGAGACATAGACTCGCACGAATAAAAGTGAATAATCTGGCCTGGCCTGAAGCAGAAAGGTTAAGAAACAGAGGATTAATGAGAGTCTTGGTTGTTTTAAACCTCTCAGTCCATCACTTCACCTTCTTGCTTTATAAACTCTGTTGTTTTGTTTTTTGTGTGTGTTTTAGGTGGCAAAAAAAAAGCATAGATGTGAAAAATCATTTTCCTTTTTCTAAACAGTTCTGTTACAGCACACAGTTTCTTACATCAACTTTAGAGATGTTTTTTTTCTTTCTTTCTTTTTTTTCAAATAAAGTGTTTCATAAGAGAAGCCACAAGTACCAGTGAATTTTATCACCAGGTTGGTAGAAACCTCTGGAGCCTGATCTGTTCTCAACTAAACTGGTCTGTTGACACTTTTAGTGCACAAAGGGTTCAGGACATAGTATGTGTTCTCTTTGTGTGATTTTCGTTTCTTCTTTTTAGGAAGAGCATCACGGTCTTTGAGTGTTTAAATGAGGCCAGCAGAACTGTGCCGCAGCGTCAGTATTAAAGCTTCGGCCAGCTGTGTGTTTCATATGCCTTTCAATATGCCCAGAGTATTACTGTTTCAATTTGTTTTTTTTTTTCCTTTTTGCTTTTTAATCTTTAGTCAGTGATTTTGTTCCAATCTCATCTTACTGCTTCACACAGCACTAAACAACAGATGAAATGCATTTCTTAAGTTGGCGGCACAATAAAATCTGTTATTGTAGTTACAACGTGCAGAGCAGTGCATAACTTGGAAGAGAAATGAAATGTATAGAATATGGACAGCTGGATAAACTGAATTGAAAAGGTCAAGTTACAGTTACAATTTTTTAAGAATAACAATATGAAAACAGCAGTTCAAGGTTTTGAAGACTATCTGGACACTTCATGCGTATACAATTTCCCCCACCCCCTCAATTATTGCTCTCAATTTCAGATCCCGAATTCGAAGAAATTGGAGAATTGCCGGCTCTACCGGGTGAGTCGTCATTTTACTGGCCACGTTTTACCATCCAGGCGAATACAAACAAAATCCAACTTTCTGACTCTGGAGTATTTTTTGTTACTCATCTTCATAGGAGATAAAAATCTGGGTTGATTTGATTTTTTTTTTTCTTTTGCTACTGCTATTTGCTATTCAGCCGCTTATCTTACTTTTCAAGCGCCTTGTCAGATGAGCAGTGACATGTGGCTTTGAGAACAAACCCACCTTTTGACATGCAGCATCATTGTCTTCTAAATTTTGACTACATTTGTGTTATTTGACCATGGCATCAATCAGTTTGTATGGTTTAAGGGACTTGGGATAAAGTGCTCACGTTGAGAAATTTCATGCATTTTTTTTTTTTTTTTTTTTTAGCTTGAAGAGAAAATCTGTTACAGGCTTTACGATTAAACTGGATTAAAACAAGATAAAGATAATATAAACATATTCTGAAACTTGTTGATTTTCTCTTTGTTCGGTCACTCTTTTTTGGGATTGGAGAATTTCTCTTTTCTTTCTTGCGTTTTTTTTTTTTTTTGCTTGTTTTTGTCAAATGGGTCAACACAGTTTTGAGTCCTGGTTTAAAAGCTTCAGATAAATTTGCCATTTAGTGTTTGTGCAGCTGCGGTTTTCTGCTTACCTCTTTTTTTCAAATTTCAATCTGGTTAGGAGCAGACTATCCACATGCCCCAACATAAAAACACTACAATGGATCTATAGTAGCTCTATGTTGGTTTATGAAGGCTTAAATTCCCACATACTGAGAGCTTTCAGAATAGCAAACAAAGATGTTATTGCTAGAAGGACAAAAGAAATACTACAAATTTATTTTTCTTTCTTTTTTTTTTGACACAGCTTGTGATTTTGAGCTGAGCGGTCCAGAGGGCTTCGTGGAATCCACACAGATAGCCAAAGAGGGAAAGGCGCAGCTGACTGAAGCAGTGGACTGCAGGTGGTACATCAGAGCTCCACCAAGAGCAAAGGTGAATGCTGGGCTACCAAAAAGTATAGTTTTTGCCTTAAAAAATAAAACACAAGCAAGAGAATATCGGCAAATTGACAGTTATAGATATGTTGGTCTCCCATCGACCACACGTGCAATTAGGAGGCGTGCGTGTCCTCCCCCTCCCCATTTGGATTTCTATCCTCAGAACTCAGTCTGTGTGTCGGGCTTTTGTTGTGCGCGTGTGTGCTTTGGAGAGTTTCAGCTTGTTAGTTTGCCTTTCTTCAATCCTGCCCCCCTCCCGCAGATCTACATGCGGTTTTTAGAGTACGAAATGCACAACTCAAACGAGTGCAAGCGCAACTTCGTCGCCATCTACGACGGGAGCAGCGGAGTGGAACACCTGAAGAACAAGTTTTGCTCCACAGTGGCCAACGACGTCATGCTGGTGACCTCTGTGGGCGTGGTGAGG
This sequence comes from Poeciliopsis turrubarensis, assembly GCA_010277015.1. Lineage (NCBI taxonomy): Eukaryota > Metazoa > Chordata > Actinopteri > Cyprinodontiformes > Poeciliidae > Poeciliopsis > Poeciliopsis turrubarensis. The sequence continues at coordinate 136,847 of VMRN01000050.1, forward strand.
CTCTGGGCGGACGAAGGCAGCAGGAAGAGCAGATTCAAGATCCTCTTTACCACTTTCCATGAACGTGAGTGAAAGTCAATACATGCATGGGGGAAAAAAACGCATGTGCCTGTGGTTCAGCTACAGTTTGCGTTCAGTTTGCTTCTTTGACGAATAAAAACAATAACAGGCATGTGTTCTTTGACACGATGTGTGTTTGTTGAAGTCAACGAGTTGTTCCCACTTGTCAGAATGGGACTCTTTTGAACCAAAAAAACAAAAATATTTTGATAACATTTTCATGGACTTTTCTTGCTTAAGCGTGATCATGTCTTTCTTCAAGAAGACATTACAGTAGTTGATCAATGTGGGCAATATTATTGCAATTTACTCTATCAGTTGTTTGAATAAACAAGGGTTCTTAAGTTAGCACTTAACTAAGTGCTAACCTAAGATGTATGGTTGATGCCAAAAGTCCTTTCCAACCAATCACAGGGGTTATACCAGGGTTTCTTTCTTGTTCACTGTTTGACAGCGCTGTCCACTGCAGAAACGTTTGAAGGTGTCTTAACTTGAAAATAAATGTCCAACTGCTGCCTTGAAACAGGTGGACAAGAAAACTGGTTCGGGTTTAACTCAGAAATTAAAGTTCATGAAGTTGATTTAACAAGTTGTCTCTTGTTAATTAACTTTTTTAAGTTCATTAATCTTGAATTTTGAGTTTTAACTATGTCCTTATAAGCAAGAAAGAAACTGTCCTCATCTAGATAAAGAGCAAACATTTTTGTATTATTTTCACTCACAATATCAAGTTAAAATGACTTGTTTTACTTTAGAATAATTTTAATTCTTGTTTTACATTGTATGAACAGTTTCTTATCTCATAATACATTTCATTGAACATAATGAGTTCTGCTCAAAAATACTTATTGCGAACAGGACATTGTCCTCAAGTTTTGCAAACTGACAGCTGCATGAAAATGTGCGCTCTAAGACAGTTTAACACATTTTTATTTCACTCACGGTGCAACACAGGATACAAAAATATGGCACTATGCACACTGGGAAATAGTTCCCACTCCTGTCTTTTTCTTTCAATTTTTTAAGTGCTAACCTAAGAACCCTTGTTTATTCAATTCTTGGAGGTTTGACAAAATCAACAAAAAGTCGTAAGTTTATCTTTCGTAAATCCACACATTTAGGTTGAAAATCTAAAACTCCCAAGTTTTATTTGACTTAAAGAGCAGAAGATAGTAGACGCAACTGAATGTGGCTCAAATGTTTTGCAGTGCATGTGTTCATCCTTACATAAGAACCTGCTCTAAACTCAGTAAAAATGAATTCATTTGTGTTCACACTTCACCGCCTAAGTTTCACACTCCAAATTTGTCATGTAAATAACAAATAATAAGCAATCAGTTCAAAACGTTAGCTTTCATCTGAACATGTTTGTACTCATGTACAAACATGAGTACAAACATCTTTTTTTTTTAAAGATCTGTAATGGTGAGAAATAACAGAGTGGATCTCTGAAATAGTCTAAATAGTTTGCCTTAAACTTTGACCTCTGCATGTCCATCGTCTTTCGTCTTAGCTCCATGTGAAGGAGACACCTTCTTCTGCCACAGTAACATGTGCATCAACAACACCCTCGTCTGCAACGGCGTGCAGAACTGTGTTTACCCCTGGGATGAGAATCGCTGCAAGGGTGAGCCGACGGTTTGCACTCGCAACATCGTTCTTTCTTTTTTTTTTTTTTTTTCCTTTTCGTTTCCGTCCGCTGAGCCATGGTTGTTGTCCACTTGAAGAGAAGAGAAAAGCCAGCATCCTGGACACGCTGGATAACACCAACCTCACCATCATCGGAATCACGTGCGGCCTGGTCGTCATCCTGCTCATCATTTCCGTCATCATTCAAATCAAGCAACCTCGCAAGAAGTACGTCATCCGCAGGTGAGGGATGAAAACTCTGCGCGGTGCACTTTGCTACCAACGTGTTTACCAACAATAGTTTACTGCGATATGGAAGTTACGAGCTAATACTTGCCAGAGGTGGGTGGTGACTAGGGACACTTACTGAATTACTGTAGATTTAGAATTGTACTTTTAGGAGTATTTTTACTGTGCTGTACTTTTTACTATTAGTTGAGTAATTTTATTATGAAGCATTTCTAATCTTACTTGAGTACAATTTCTGGATTTTCTACCCACTGAATGGAAAAACAAACATGTTTTAAACAAACAAATTCACCACAGACACATACTTTTGTTCAAATTACCTAAGGTTTTTTTTTTATTATTATTGAAAGTAATGTGGACAGTTTTTTGCTTCATTTTGTTATATTCTGTCTCTTATATAAAATAATGTAATCTTGGTCCTTAATATACCAAAATTTCCACTTAACTTCATATTTGATCTGATGATCTGATGATGCCATTTGTCAACAATATAAGATTAGTAATTTGATCAGTTACTCAGTACTTGAGTAATTTCTTGGACTGTTACTTTTTTACTTTGATTTGGGTAAAAATGTCTTTAAGTACTCCTACATGAGTACAATGTTTAGATACTCACTTGCTATGGTGTCACAGTTTTACTTTCACTGCTCCTGTCACATCTTCCTTTGGTTGTAAGCAAGCAAAAGAAACTAGTGAATTCAGGCTCCCTGCAGACACGCATGAAACTCTCAGCGCCGAACCTTCATGAAAACTTCATTTGGTGACAGGAACTGTGACGTTTACGGCCAAAACAAACTTTATTCCGCCGTTTTCATTGTGTCACCGCCCACGGGGAAGTTGTTTTCAAGTTGGATATTGGACCGTCAATTTGCGAACCAAACACTCTTGTAAATAAACGGCTTGCTTTGTGACCAACTGATACAAAAAAAGTGTTCATTCTTGCTATTACGCGAGGCACACGCTCCTCTATTAAAATTGTATTTATTTATTTTTGAACTAATTTTATATTTTAAAAAATATTTTTAAAAATGTTCATAAAATGTAAAATATTGAATATAACTCAAAACTTTAATAGAGGAGAGTGTGCCTCGCGTAATAGCAAGAATTAAAGTTATTATTAAAGTTACATATTGCAGCTTGAACAAAATGCAACTACATAACATTTTTTGCGAAGTCTGGATTGCTTTATGTGTACTTTGCACGTTGCTTTTGGCTGTTGCTCGTGAGGAGAGACATTCAAGTAATCAAACACTAGTAGAAAAATGTAAGCAACCTACTTGCATGCTGTATGCGGACTGTGGGATGTAAAATTCATGAACAGTAAATATTGTGCAAGTTATCGGAAAGCAAGGCAGTTGCAAGTCTTTAAAATTGTGACACTTTCGATGGGTCAGATACACTCAAAAAATTGTAACAGCAACTGCGTGGGGATGAGGGGGCAATTACATTTTTTGTCAGGGCGTCCAAGATTCCTGGCAGCGCCCCCCCTGAATTTGAATACCTTCGAATTTGAATAAAAGAAACATCAGGAGCCCACCTTCTTCCAAATCCTAACGTTGTCCTGTTATTTTCATTTTGCATCCTAAGAGATGACTTTGACCCAGCCCTGCTCCACCCTGGTTTTGAGCCGCCACACTACGAGCTCTGCACCCTACGCCGCGCCCCTTCTGGCGACCTCACCGACGCCGCCCTGGCAGACGACTTCGACAAGTTCCACAAGCTCAGACGCTCGGAGAGCAAGTGCATCCGCGACCACCACTGCGGCTCGCACCACGGAAGCATCCACGGCAGCATCCACGGCAGCCGCAGCAACCTCAGCCTGAGGGACGCCACCATCGCGCCCGACGGAGGGGCTGCCGTACCCCCGATGTCGCCGAGGTTGGCGCAGCAGATGTCTCCGCACCTGTCTCACCACAACACTCCGGCGGGTCGGAGGAGCATCCTGGTGATGAAGCACAGCTACTCGCAGGACGGGGCGGAGGCGTACAGGGCGGAGGACGAGGAGGACGATTTGATGATGGACGTCGGCCCCACCACCAGCCAGCACCACATGCACCACCACCACATCCACCACAGCACCCCAGGGTTGGACCGTACGTTGTCTAACGACTTCTAATTTATCGCAAGTTAGAAAATCGAGTCATCTGCAGTTGGTTTGCATTGAAATCGGTGAGAGATGTTCTCGGGGTGAGGAAAGTAGTTTGGGACTTTTTCTTCTCAATGGGGGCTGAAAATCCTGGAGTTTTTAAAACTTAGTAGATTCCTTTGAGTGTGTCTTCCTAAAGTCCCTGTTTGACATGCAACGAACAGAAAGAGCATTTAAAGATAGTTTTAATGTATGTTCCCTCAAGCCAAAGAATCAAGTTCGGTATTAAATACCACGCTGGTTGTGGCACAAATGACATAAAAAGAAAAGAAAGTAAACTGCAACAAAGTTGGGTCAGAAGTTCTGCTGGATCCCAGTTCCCTTTTTTGTTCCTGCATTTCTGCCCAGTTTATCTAAAGGATAGGCATATACTGTCCTGTTTAATATTTTATGAGCAAATGAATGAATTGTCATTTTTCCGCCACCAAAGCAAAAACAAATGTTTTATTGAGTACTATATAATTTACCATCTATGTTTTCACCCAGTTGTTAATTGATTTGATTAGATGTTTTGTTTTGTTTGTTTTTTTCCCCTGAAAGCTAGCATGGCATTGTTCTTTAAATTTCACACTCCTTTTAATTGTGAAAGTATGTTTTATGTCCTTGAATTCCTACCACTTAATCATTCCCACATTTTATTACAACAATAAATGTGTTTCAGTGGGATTCGATGTGATGAACTGAAATTAGTGCTGAATCGTGAAGAAGTGGAAGGAAAATTATGTAAATATTCATCACTCATCAAATATTTTAGCTAAAAAATATATATATACATGAAGACATGTGTGTGCATTTGTAATGGAATTAATGTGACTAGAAAAGTGTGCGTGTGAATAGCCGTACACTTAGACATGAGGAAGAGATTATACTTTTTGTGGAAATACTTGAAACACCTGAAGGACTTTGAAGAGTTATGTTTTTTGAGAGGAAAAGTTCTTTTGAAAAGCAGTTTATAGACCGGTCTTATTGTAGTGGAACCATGAAATTAACCGAGAAAAATTGATGTGAGGGGAAGAATGAACAGGGGAGAAATGAAAGGCTTAACAACTGCAAAACACATTCCATACCAGCAGGTGGCAGTCACGCACCACTCAGCTTACAATCAGAGCCGAAATAAATCCCCGAGAAAAAAACTAATTCAGTTCTTATCGGTTGTGGAAGGACATTAAAAGTGGCCGATGGTTGACAAACAACTACTTTTGGATTTTGACGTAGTGGGACCACTTTAGTAAAAAGAAAATCCCTCTGTTCCATGGAGGTTAGCTGCCGCTAGCTGACTTTTAGCTTGGGGTGGGGTGGTGGGGGTTAGCATCATGTCACGACACGAGCTCGTTGTGGACACTGGAGCTGACAGCGAGGGGAGACGAAGAAGTCGACTCGGGCTGGTCGTCACCGGGCTTGTTGGAGGGTCGCTGGTCGCTCTTTACGCGGTGGCCGCTCCGTTTGTTGCGCCTGCCCTCAGAAGAGTCTGCCTCCCGTTTGTTCCGGCCACCACGGCTCAGGTGGAGAACGTTCTCAGGGTGCTGCGGAGCAGAACGGGGACTCTGGTGGACATCGGAAGCGGAGATGGAAGGATAGTAAGTGCAGAATCTATCTGTCTGTCTGATTCAAGCTATTTAACTTGGTCTGGCATTTTTTTTTCTTTTTTCAGTTCTTGACCCCATGAGTTAGCTTTTGTTAATTTCGTCAGGTCTGTTAACGAATAAGATTGCTGACAGGTGGAAAGCGACCGCCTGCTTCACTTGTTTCCAGAATCCCAAGCCTCAGCACTATGTTATTTAATGCATGAGTAAAGTATGCGAATCTGCTGAATATGACCATCTCACACAAAGGAGTCAGATCCCTCTAATCTCATCCTGCCAGAAAATGGTTTCTCCCCCCTTTTAGGAAATTAAAACAGACAAAAAGAAAAAAAAAACTGAATGGCTGTCCTTAATTATCTTCAGTACTGCTGCATCCTTGTCCTGCCAGAAGCTGACAGCAGCAGAAAAGTCCACTTGTGTCTCACAATGACTTTTGTACAACAAAAGTAAAAGCATTTCTAACTTCAGCTGTCTCCTCTCTCTCACTCTCTCTTTTTTTTTTTCTTTGCAGGTGATAGCAGCAGCAAAGTGTGGATTTCAGGCTTCTGGTTTGGAGCTGAACCCTTGGTTGGTTTGGTATTCTCGCTACAAAGCCTGGAGAGAAGGCGTCCACCGCTCCACCTCCTTTCACATCTCGGATTTGTGGAAGGTTGGTGGCTCCTGATCAGTGGAGCGCGTACGAGTGTTCGTTTAGCGCGACACGTAAACGGTAAAACTGTGTAATTCTGCTCTCTGAAACCGAAATGTTTTTTTTTGTCCTTTTTTTGACAGGCGAGCTTTGCTCAGTATTCCAATGTTGTTATTTTTGGAGTTCCTCAAATGGTGAGTTTGTAACTCTGGGATAAAATCTTGCTGGGTGAGAAAAACTCCCTAATGTGTTTTATTTTTTTTTCCATGATTGCAGATGGATCAGCTAGAGGTCAAGCTGGCGAATGAGCTGCCAAGTTCAGCCAAGGTGGTCGCCTGTCGCTTCCCCTTTCCCACATGGGTCCCTGAAAGCACTGAGGGGGAAGGCATAGACACCGTGTGGGTGTATGACGCCAAAACATTTCACTCGGATCTGCACAGAACGACGGGCAAAACGTTAGGACAAGAATCGCATCCACACTCATGAGATCAGTGTTTCCTAAAGCTCCTGGATTTTTTTTTTTTTTTTTTGTTATTTGCAAAAATATACTTTAAATTAGCTGCCCACGGCATCCCTGTCCAAAATTTCTCTATGAAGAAAATTGGATGACTTGAGTAATTTTGTATGTATATATTTTTTGAAATGAATTCACTTGTGTTCAAAACGAGACTCTAATTCAAACATAGTGACAATAGGTTGAGAAAGCTGTGTTTCTCACAGCAACAGAGTGCAGTTCTCATTAATGCTTGTATAATTTATGTGTGTATTTAATAAAAACAAATGCTGTAATATAAAAAAAAAGTGTCCCGTTGCTCTTTGGTGCCATCTAGTGGTCAACAAGCCATACTATCGCGTGTTGTCGCTTTGGAGAATGTAGTGACCGCTAGCCGAATAACTATCAATAAGCACACGGATTTTTTTTTTTTTTAAAGGCATGTCATTCTGGCCGTTTGAAAGTAAACACGGCGCCAAAAATGTTTACGCGGAGATAGCTGACGGCTGTCTCTTTTCCACCCCACCGTCGGGCTGCATGTGTGGAGCTTAGCAGCCAGCCAAGATGGACACCGCAGAAGAAGGTAGCTAATGTTCTAACTTAAAATGTATCTAATTTTGTGTTGCGACGTATTGTGCCGCTCGTGTCGAAGCCTCCCCGCGGAGGGTCAAGTCATGGTTTGTGTAGGTCTAAACCAACGAGTCGAGAGGAGGGCTTCCTGCGTTCTGTAGAGACGGGCAGTGTTGAGTGAAATTTAAGAAACCGTTAGCCAATTAGTGTTAGCTCCGCAGCTAACGGGCATTAGCTTCCGTCTGTTAGCCCAGAGCTGTAAAAACAAACCGCTGCTGTTTCGGTTCGGCGTTTAAGAGACGTGACAATGAAATACAGAAAGGTTCCACTTGAAGACCCCCTCAAACTAGTTACGAACTACAAATGGACTCTTGTGCAATAACCCCGTGCAAAGTTTCTCTATGTTTTTTTTTCCCCCCGAGATAACGTTGATTAAGTTGCGCCGTTATCAGACGGTTACGCACCGCAAGAAGCTGGACACGCACACTATTAATTAGGCAACACTGTATTGTATCGTCTCTGCACTTGTTACAGTCGAAAACGCCACATTTCCAGATTTATGCTGATTTCCAACCGGTCTTCTCATACACGCTACATTACACACTACATAATTATGCAATCTTTAAAAACGCCCAACTTGCTGCCCTCATGCCTGACTTGCAATAAATTGACATTCACGCTGGTAGTCGATAGCGGATGACCACCGAGGCCATTCTGAATGCCATCACACTGCAGCGTCACCGGCTAATTATAGGTTGTTTTTTTTTTGTTTTTTTTTTTTGATCACTGAACTACAAAGGGTAATCCAAGGATTACAGTTTGGCGCTGTTGCCCTGTTCCTCTTCACCTGCCAATATTACAGCACATATATTTCAATTTGTCAGGCTGTTAACTGGCAATAACACTACACAAATGTGCAAAAAGTGGCATGCTGTGTCTTTGATTTGCAAAGTCGGTCCTGAATTTCAGACTCTTTTTTTCATGTTAGTATTTTTGTTCTTGCTGATTGAATGCACATGGAGTGTAAAAAAAAAAAAAAAAAAAAGGAAATTGAAATACTTTTATAATCTGGACCTGTGGAACATAAACTGGCTCTAAAATTCAGAATAATTTATAGTTTTCTTTTGTTCTAGACATTTATGCGTTTACTATTTAAAAAAACAAATCAATAAAGCCACTCAAGAACTTATTGAACTTCTGCTGAGCATAGATGAGCTGTCAGAGAGAAATGCTGTGTCGGGAGTCATTTTGACAAAAATATTCCAAACCTTCCTAATTTGTGTTTCATGTGTGCCTTTTACAGCGGACATTTGTCGAGTGTGTCGCTCGGAGGGCACCCAGGAAAAGCCTCTCTACCACCCTTGCGTTTGCACTGGCAGCATTAAGTTTATCCACCAGGAATGGTACGAGTGTGAAAACATTAATACGCTCGAATGACGGTGCATTCAGCTCCATTTTCTGTTGCTCTCGATGTCGAGCCGTTGCTTTGAGTACGCACAAGTCATGTTAAACGTCAGACTCAAAGACGGAACAGATAATGGTGTCGCACTCATCCTGTTGTGTTTTGTCTTCACAGCCTACTGCAGTGGCTGAAACACAGTCGGAAAGAATACTGTGAACTATGCAAACACAGGTTTGCATTTACACCAAGTGAGTCGTTCTGCAAAAAAAGGAGAGAAAAAAAACAAAACAAAACACTGCCATGCAGAAGAATTCACACCCCTTCAACTTTTTCACATTTTGACAAATTTATGGATCCCTTTTTAAGTTTGCCACTCAAGTTGTTTAGATCGAGGCTGTGTCTATGTGTTTGAATGGCCCAGTCAAAGTCCATACCTAAAGCCAAATGAAAAGACCTTCCTAATTCGTGCTCCTGACCTGACTGAGCTCGTGTTGTTTTGCAAATAAAATTACAATCGATGCGCTTGGTAAAATGTCAGTGTCAAATTTATTGATATAGCCCTTTAAAAGCGGGTTTGAAACTGCGCCAAAGTGCCCTACAAAAATGATCATAAGATAAGTTGATGAAAAGAAAAGAAAAATACATGTATAATATTAAAATAATAAGAGTAATAATAAGTAAACAAAACAAAACAAAAAAAACCCCATCACAACAGAAGAGCTACAGTATCAGGCCTCAATTAAATGTCAGAGAATAAAAATGAGTTTCAAAAAGCAATTTAAAATGATCCAGGTAGATCTAATCTAGAAAGGTAGATTATTTCGTAGAATAGGAGCAGCAACGGAGAAGGCCCGATCTCCTTCTCTCTTAAGTCGAGTCCGAGGATTATTTGATCTTAAAGCTCTGGACACAGAATGAAGTTTCAAAAGATCCTGAAGATAAGGAGGGGCTAACCAATTCAAAACTTCATAAGTTGTTAAAAGAATCTTAAAATCTATTCGATATGAAACAGGCAGCCATTGTAAGGAGGCCAATACTGGACTTGCATACATGCTTGGAATTCAAACCACTGCTAAAGGTGGCTGGATAAAAATGCACGCCGCACGTTTTAGATTTTTATTTGTTGCACAAAACAAAACATTAACTTCTACTTTATTTTTATGTGCCGATTTGTATCAATCTGTCATGGCAAACAAACAAAAAAAAGAAATGTGGTCGTAACGTGTCAGAATGTGAAAAGGTTAATCAGCATCGGAGACATTTAACTATCTGTTATGAATATCTGTTCTTCCGTTGATTTTTTTTTTTCCCTCCAGTCTACTCTCCAGACATGCCGTCCCGTCTGCCTGTCCAAGACATCTTTGCAGGGCTGGTCACCAGTATCGGGACGGCCATCAGATACTGGTTCCACTACACTCTGGTGGCCTTTGCCTGGCTAGGCGTTGTGCCTCTCACCGCATGTAAGTCCCGAAAACCAGCAAAAAGCAACTCAAAGCGAGAACAGGCTTTCGCCGCGCTGTTTTTTGCTGACGTTTTGTGTCTTCCTGCCAGGTCGCGTCTACAAGGGTTTGTTTACCGGCTCCGTGAGCTCTCTTCTTACCCTGCCATTAGATATGTTCTCCACGTAAGTCTCTGTCCTTGAGTTTGTCTTCCTGTTTGTGGTTTTTGCAGCTCTTCCCTGACCGTCGTGTTGTTGAGCTGTCATAATACAGTGATGAAATTCATTCCTCCATTCGTTAAAAAAACTGAGACAGTTTTTGATCAGACGGTTTTAAGACGGTGAGCAATGGTGGATCTTTCAGGAATGGTGCCTCCTTCTGCCACCCTCAACTAAACGCACGCAATTATCAGATTTAGCTTGTTTTTTTCCAGCAGAAACCAGGTAATGTAGACTTCCACGACTCAGTAGCAAGTAGGAGAAACTTCACATTAATTTCTCTTATTTCAACAATGAATTTCCCTCTGGGATCAATAAAGTATTTCCGAATTGAAATACAAATGAGTGCTGAAACCTAAGACTGCCTTCTACATTTTTTTTGCATGCTAAATTAGAAGCTGGCCTTTATATGATTATTATATTTTGTTTATTAAGCCAGATTCTAAAGCTGCACTGAGTAGCTGTAATGCCTGACTAACTCCTGTTCAGTCTGAAAATGTGTAGAAATAGACTAAAAGTATTTCTAGTTCTTATTTCAACTCTTATTTTTTTTTTTTAATTTGGAAATAAAAAAAAAAAAAAGAGTATGAATGGAGTGTTTTTAATCCTCTATTTTTTCCCCAGACTCAGTTTTATAAATCCTTTGACCAAAAGAATACATTTATAAAAAAGTTGTTTTTTTTTCTTAGTTTTATAGTAAGTCTGGAATTTTCTGGTGAAAATGTACAGAAACCCCTCTGCTGCATCGTCCTAACCAACCACCAAGTTTCTCTCCAGTTGCTTATTTCACCAGTGTTGTCATCTTCCCGCCTCTTTCAGATATTTCTCTCCCTTCATTAGACGGATCACGGAGCAGATTTCAACAATTTTTTTACTCTGCAGGCAAAACCTGCTCGCTGACTGCCTCCAGGGCTGCTTCGTGGTCACCTGCACGCTCTGTGCCTTTATCAGCCTGGTGTGGCTCAGAGAGCAGATTGTCCACGGCGGAGCCCCACAGTGGCTGGAGCCCAATCAACCCCCTCTGGTTCCAAACCAGCCCAACCGTCCCGCGCAAGCTAACGAGGTGAGCGCCATTCACGCCGCAGGTCGGCTACTGTTTTGCTTTTCCTGCACGTCACGTGGACGCGCTCAACTAATTCCCCGTTTGTCCTACGTGAACAAGCCACAGTGGCAAACCGATCTGAGAAATGTGTATCTGAATGACAGGAAAACTGCTGGTAAAATCGTTATTGGAATTGCGGTTACATTTAAGTGCAGCTCTTCTAAACCATTCCAGGCCTGAAGCGGGTTTCGAACTGTTGAATTGAAACCCGCCTCTGGGAAATCTGGAGGTGAGGCTGGTCGATGTGGACGTAGGAAGCCGAATATTTTCTTTATGCAAATACACTGCAGAAAATCGAAATCCTAAGAAGTATTTTACATAACTTGAAATAAGACAGAAGTAACTTACAAATAACTTTTCAGCAAGATATGGGAGCTTGTTTTAAGTCAATAATTCCTTTAACATTAATGGCAAAATTGGCAGATTATTTCACGTATTTCATGGGAGAATGCCCTGTTATAAATAAAATAATCTACCAATGGAACTTGCACTTTTTTATCAAGGGAATTATTTTTGATAACTGAAAATTATTGTTCTTACTGAAAAGTTCCTTGTAAGGTTGTTTTGCCGTATTTCAAGTTTTCTAAGATATTGACTGTAGAAACTTGACTAAAAGACTTGGTAAGAGTTAGATTTTTTGCAGTGCAGGATGAATATATGAATCTGCTGGACAGTCCCAACCACGTCTCATCCATTCATTCGATGCTTTTTTTTAACAATTCACGGCTGTGCAGAATCCGGCTGACGACGCCGCAGCAGCCGATGTCGCGGCTGCCGGAGATGAGGCAGGGCGTCCCGGAGAGCACGGCCCCGACGAGCCGGATCGGGCCAATCAGCAGGAAGCCGGAGACGAAGCGGAACCGGACGACAACGATGGAGAGGACGAGGACGACGACGGGGAAGAAGAAGAAGAGGAAGACGAAGAAGAGGGGAGGGAGGAGGACGCCGCTGATGCCAACAATGCAGGGCAAGGTGAGGAAAACAAAAATGATTTATTTTAGTTTTTTTTCTTGCTCCATAAAAAACTGCTTTGTGATGCTTTTGTTTCAGCGCTCAAAGATTTTTTTTGCAATTCTTGCTCACCGGCATTTTCCCACACTTCTGCAAATGACACTCAGTGGTGTACAGTTAATTAAAATTAGCTGAATTTAACACAAAGGAGTCCTGAGATTTACATTTGGATAAATTTAAGTTCTAACTCAAAGTGGCTGAAACAGTATTCATAATATTACAAAAAATAAAACAATTTCCGAAGGCTGTCAGTACTACTTCCTGTTTCTTTAAGCATCTTCCTTCTTTTCAAAAGATTTGAACTGGAACGCCCTGGAATGGGACCGAGCAGCAGAGGAGCTGACCTGGGAAAGGGTAGGAATCTTTATTTCCCTTTTTATTGCTCCCCTTGATTTGATTTTATTTCAAGTTCTTGTTTTAAGTTCAACAGAAATAGCCTCCATTGCTAATGGAAATGCAAAGATCCGAAATTTTGCGGCCAATTTCCGAGCTCTGATTGTCGTTTTGACTCATTTCTGTAAAAATGATAATAGATTTTTTTTTTTTTTTTTGTTCTCTGCTCGCTCTTGTGAAAGTCGTTATTATCCGCCTTAAAAGCAGAGGTGCACGATGGCTTAAAATAAGGTTTTTATCATCTTTGAAAACTAAGGCAACAGTTTCAGAACCGCCATCTCAAACCGTCTTTAGCGTCTTAGCATTTTAGAAAAACAGCAGCCTCCGTCTAGAAAAAGTAGAGTAGCAACTGTGACGTTTCCCTAAGGCTGCTAGTGTTTCTAAATCCAACCCGTGCTCCGATAGAGGTTGAAAGGTCAAATGGATAAAACTGCTTCTTTCTGAACGGCTTGCCCGGAATGAACTGCACACATGTCTCGACAGACATATCGTTTCTGTTTGGCTGAGTTTTGTTCTCCATTTGTTTCTCAGATGCTTGGACTAGATGGTTCCCTTGTTTTCTTGGTAGGTGCATTGCTTTTCTTGCACTTCTTCTTCACGCGTAGTTTGAAATCTTGTTGTAAGTGAGATTAATATGCATCTTTAAAGGGCCCAAAAATTCTGACATGAAAGGCTGCCATGAGAACTGCAGTGCCGAATTAAGCCGTGTGATTTTGAATGTGTGTCCGTTTCTAGGAACACGTCTTCTGGGTGGTGTCTCTCAACACCCTCTTCATCTTGGTGTTTGGTGAGTTCAGACGGTCTTTAGAAAGAGTCGCAAGCTTTGACAAACATTTGCCTCTTTGATGACATGAGAGCCTTTCCGCGTTTTCTTCCAGCTTTCTGCCCATACCACATTGGCCATTTCTCAGTTGTCGGGCTGGGCTTTGAAGACTATGTAAGTTCACCAGAATACACAATGAGCAACTTCTGACTAGACGGGATGGTAAAAAAGAAAACGAAATTTCTTTTCTATCTGCAGATCAAAGCCTCACATTTCGACGGCCTCATCACCACAGTAGTGGGGTACATCCTCCTGGCTGCTGGTCTCGTCATCTGCCATGTATCCTCTTCATGCTGCACTATTCTCTTTGGAAATGATTGCCACAAAATCTTGAACTCTTTTAACATTTATCCAAAAGAATTGCAGTTTGAGTCAGTGTTCCTGTCGTACAAAGTCTTTCAAGTATTTGCAGCCCTTGGATACAGTTTGTCATATTACAACCACAGACTCGAGTGTGTTTTATTGGGGATTTTATAGAATTGATCAACACGTAGAAGCTTATGCTCTGTAAGCTTTTACTCGTGAAGTGCAAGTAACAGCATGGAGAGTTTTTCAAACATCGTCAGATTCTCTTGTCCATTTGTATAAGTCCTTAATTGCGGCTGCTACAGGCTTTGGCTTCCCTCTTCAAGTGCCAGTGGCCCAGACGCCTGCTGGGTGTCTGCTACATTGTTGTCAAGGTAAAGAAACGTTGGAGACACTTGCTCTCCATCCCTCTCTCTACACACACACACACACACACTTACTTTTATTTCTAGCAAAGCTTTCAATCTCAAAGGCAATTCGGATCATTTTAACGACATCAAAACAAACTTTTAATTGCGAGACTCTGTTTTGTTTGTTTTTTTTTTCTTCCCATCTCTCAGGTTTCCCTTCTGGTCGTCATGGAGATCGGCTTGTTCCCTCTCATTTGTGGCTGGTGGCTCGACATTTGTTCACTGGTAAAGCAAACGGGTGGAGAGAAAACATTGCGGTCGTGCTGCTTCAGTGGCATCCTGGGCAGCACGAAACATTTTGTCAAAATAACGCCGTTTAAACGCTAAACTAAAAAAGCACTCATTACAGGAGATGTTCGATGCGACGCTGAAGGACAGGGAGCAGAGTTTCGACTCTGCTCCCGGTACAACAATGTTCCTCCACTGGCTGGTTGGCATGGTGTACGTCTTTTACTTCGCCTCCTTCATCCTGCTGCTCAGAGAGGTAAGCCACACCCACTCACACGTGCAAAGAGTTGCGTTCGAGAAAGGCGTCCTCCAAGAAACATTACTGGTTTGCGCGTGAGCAGGTCCTTCGCCCAGGTGTGCTGTGGTTCCTGCGCAACGTGAACGACCCAGACTTCAACCCAGTGCAGGAGATGATTCACCTCCCAATCTACGGACACCTCCCGAGATTCACACTCTCAGTGGTAGGTTAAAAAAAAAAAAAAAAAAAAAGAAAAGTCCAACAAACAGTTGCTGTTGTTGTCAAGAAATACATTTATTTCTACTAGATAAAATTTTTTGTCTGCTTGCAGCTTTTAAAATGTTCTATTATTTTGGATATGCATTCATCACCAGCCCCTTTCCACTTTTAAGCTAATGCCCCTTAATGAAAAATCAACTAATCGCATGATAAATTAAAACAATCTGGATAATTTCCATTTGCACGATTTACCATTTTTCTTCCTTTTTTTTTCTTTTTACTCTGTTTGATGCTTCGGCTTCAACTTGTCCTTTCTTTCCCGAAGGACAATGTTCGTTTAATGAATCTCCATAATTCATTTTATTTATCGTTTTATTTATTTTGGATATTTAAAATGTCTTCCAGTTCCAGTGTTAAATGGTCTTTAGAAGTTTATTAACCTTTTGAGAACGTGCTTCTGCGTTATTGTCACCATTACTTGAAAACGTTCTCCAAACAACATCGTCATCGCTTATCGCAATAGCTTCTGGGACAATTTATCGTCCAGCTAAGTTTTCTATTGTGACTTGCCTGTTTACAACCAATCCTAAATAAAGGCCACCTGCTTGTAATTTAATGTCTGCTGCTCTGGTTTAGTCTCGAAGCTCTCCTTTGGTGGCGATCAGACCTCTCTCTCTGTCTCTTTGTCTCTACGTCGCGATAACCTCGTAACGCTGCTGGGTGTGTGTGTTTTACCAAACAGCCCGCGCCTCAGCCTTGAGGGGCACAGATGAAACGCCTTCACCCATCAGTCTGAACAACTACTCACATTCAACTGTGTGTGCGTGCGTGTGTGTGTGTGTGTACACTCCCTCCAGGTTGTGTTTGGCTCAATCGTCCTGCTGATGCTGTGGCTTCCAATCAGGATCATCAAGCTGCTCTCCCCAGCCTTCCTTCCGTACAACGTCATGCTGTACAGGTGCGGCAAATTCAAACCAAGCCTCATTTGGCGGTCCACGCATAGGGAAAGTGAAAAACGACTCGTTGTCAACAGCGATACTACCATTATGTACTGAAAGGGAGACATGGATGTGTGGCTTCCACAGTGACGCGCCGGTCAGCGAGCTGTCGCTGGAGCTGCTGCTGCTTCAGGTCGTCCTGCCCGCCTTACTGGAGCAGGGTCACACCCGGCAGTGGCTCAAACGTCTCGTCCACGCCTGGACCTTCATGGCTGGATATGTGCTGTAGGTCTCACACACAAGCTAAGCCTTTACATTATAAACACACAATCCAGTGACCAATCGTGAACCGAGCATGAAACATTTTTGCCATATTCTGTCGTCATCAGGGAAATATGCATCAAATATGTCAAACCAGGTTGGGCTTTTAGCCTTGATTTAAAGGAGTTCAGCGTTTCGGCATCGTTCCGAATTTGCGGTGCATGAAAACTGACCGCTGCTTCTCCGTGTTTGGGTAATAAACATCCTGCCAACAGCGACCTTCACTCGTACCTCCTGGGCGACCACGAAGACAGCGCCAACCAACCAAACAACGCGCCCAATCGACTGAACAACAACCGCAACCCGGGGATCGAGGAGGGGCTTCACGCCGCCCACCAAGCCATCCTGCAGCGGGTCGGTCCTCTGGTGTTCCAGCCCTACCAACGGCCCCCCCACTTCTTCCTCAAGGTGCCTTTTCACAGACGACGTCAACAAATCCACGTCAGTTGTGTCGCTCTGATTTTCAAAGGTTTTCTTTCATATGTTCTTGTTCAGATCGTTCTGCTGGTGGTCTTCATGTGTGTGACTCTTTTGCTCGCGAGTCTAATCTGTCTGACACTCCCAGGTAAGCACTGAAATTAGAGCAAGCACAAATAAGTTAGGCTAATAAAACGCACAGTTTGGTACCCTAAGTATATTTTGTTTGCAAATACATGTCATTGTCCATTTCAGGCCATTTTTAAGGAGTTTAAAAATGGCCTCTAAAAATGGATTTGACTTGTAGCGTCAAGATTGTAGCCACGGTAACGCGACAAACCAAACTATGAAGATGTATTTTTTTTGGCACTTTCGCAAAGTAAATTTGCCAGTTCCTTTGAATCTTAAATAGAAATGTGAAACAAACCCTGAACTTTATGTTTTTTCTACCATTTTTTTTTTTTTTTGTAAATTGACAAGTAAACTCTCTTTACAATCAACAGTCAAAATAAAGTAATGAAGTGATTTGTCAGCAGCAGCCCTAACTCACATAGCTGTCTCTACAATCTACAACATCGAGATGCTGCCCTGTCACTTCAGCCCTTCACCGAATACACCAGATAACTTTGAAATGACCTAGACAAAGGCTGTCAGAGTACCATTACTCCCAGTTGTTGCGTTTGATCTGTCTGGACGTCCGCTCCTCTTCTCTTCGTGCTTCGTTTCCCCTCTCAGTGTGCGTGGGTCGCTGGCTCATGTCTCTGTGGATGGGCAGCGCAGTGGTCCACGAGCTGTACACGACAGCCAGCGGCCTGTACGTCTGCTGGGTGTCCGTCCGGGCCGCCACCGTGCTGCTGTCCTGGATGCCGCAGGGCAGGACGGCCATCATGATCAAAGTTCAAGAGTGGACGCTCATGGTAACGTCCCGCCTCTGCCGCAGCCGATGACGAAAACCTCCGGCGCGTGAGATCCGGATCGTTTTCATCTGGCTGTTTTTGGCGGCCGCAGATCTTTAAGACGCTGGTGGTAGCCGTGATGTTAGCCGGGGTCATCCCTCTGCTGCTGGGCCTGCTGTTTGACCTGGTCATCGTTGCTCCTCTCAGAGTCCCAATGGACCAGACGCCTCTCTTCTACCCCTGGCAGGTAGGAATGCACAGTAAAACACACTATGGGATCAAAGTAATCAATTTTATCATTTTATTTCAGTTCCTTTTGGTCATTTTCACAGTTTTTGTTTAATTTTAATGCAGGTTTATTTTATTTTGTTTGTTTGTTTTTTTTTGAACTACAAAAGAGCTTAACATGAATTTCTCCTGATAGTTACTGCCTAGCATAATTTTTCCTTCTTGTTTCCTGACTGACTAGTTGTCCACTTTACCAGGTTTTAGGCTTATAAAATGTGGGTGGTAAATTTGAACTTTTCTACTGCAACTTCCTAATTGATGCCAGAAAAGAACTGGGTTGGTTTTCTACAGCCTCTAGAAACAACTCCAGTTTTTCCTCCAGTTAATACTAAAGCACGTTTGTTTTTTGTTTTTTTGGGAGGTTTTTTGTAAGGATAACGGAATAAAACGTACCTTCACCAATTAGAATATTTATCTCAGAATCCCAGCAAAAAAAAAAACCTACCGCAGCTCTGCGACAGACTATGGTAATTCAGTTTATTAGTGTGGAAGCGCTGTGTTTTTACAGCTTTTATTGTCTTAAAAGAACAACTCCAGAGTTTTAAACATCTTAAGCCTGCCACCAGTTTCTTTTTTTTAATGGTCTGTAGATACATTTTCATGTTTACACCGGAGAAGTGGAGCGAAGTTACAAATATTTAAAAAACTTTTTTTTGTTGTTTGTTTTTATTTTACTGTAAAAAAAAAAAAATCTTTACAAACTGCAAAAACACAAAATCCTACCAAGTATTTTTGGTCTAGTTTCTGGTGTAAATATTTTAGCACACTAGAAATAAGAGAAAACTAACTCATCGATAGCCTTTCAGCAAAACATAGGAGCTTTTTTTAAGTCAATAATTCCTTAATATTGATAAAAAAGTACCACTTCCATTGGCAGATTATGTCACTTAAAACATGGAAAAGTGCCTTGTTATAAGTGAAATGATGTCATTGCTACCAGCACTTTTTCATCAATGTTAAGGCATTACTGACTTAAAACAAGCTTAGATTTCTTGCTGAAAAGTTACTTTTACGTTGGTTTTGGTCTTATTTCAATTGCACTAAGAAATTTGAACTAGAAACTAGACTACAATTACTTGCTAAGGGTTTGTTTTCTTGCATTGCAGTTTCCTATTAGGCAGTCACAGTGTGACTTTTTCCACATGATTTCGTATGTTGATGTGATTCTGGTTTTGGTTTCAAGTCTGCCTGGCTTCGAACAGCTTGAAAACAGGTTTTGAGCATTGAATTCGTTGAAAACGAACTACGACTGTCTCGGTGTGCTAACTCGAAAGGCTTCTTGTTGTGCTGCAGGACTGGGCCCTGGGAGTCCTTCATGCAAAAATCATCGCTGCCATAACACTGATGGGCCCCCAGTGGCGGCTCAAAGCGGTTATAGAGCAGGTCAGTCTCACTTTCCGCCAAGTTCCTGCCAATCAGAAAGTAGGTGTGTGTGCTCTGTGCAGGATGCCAAAACGTTTAAAGGCTCTTGATTAGAGACGTGATTTAGAACTATGCACCCTGTGTTGTCTGCATCATCAGGCATTGATGATTAACACCTGATTTCTTAACTGCGTTGTGATTTGACAACTGTTTAAACTGTATCTGTCTCCAGGAGGTTGCGAATAACTATCGGTCAAAATGTCGGCTGCCAGCCATCTTGCATTTTACGTTTCGCTATTTGCAGTGGGGTCCCACAAAAAGATGCCAACTCTCTGGAATTTCTTCTTTAGTATCGCTCATTTGTCTGTAAAAAGAACGCTGTGGAGTCCCGTAAGCGTTTACTCGCTCCTCCTCGCAGGTGTACGCCAACGGCATCAGAAACATCGACCTTCGCTTCATCGTGCGGCGGTTGGCCGCCCCCGTCATCTGCCTCCTGCTGCTGTTGCTCTGTGTTCCCTACACCATCTCCAAAGGCCTCGCCCCACTGCTGGGTGAGGACGGCTCTGGATGTTTTACCATTTCACTAGATTTCGTTCCAATAGTGTCTGAGGAAATTCCAAAGATTTCAGGAAGCGTTGTCGATTTAAATCTAGTGAATCCCGCTGATTTAGTTTGGCCCCTCCCTCGCTTGATGCTTTATTGAGACAACTTGCTCCCGTCATTTCCGCACGTGCGCCAGTCATTTCGAGTCCTCATTCTCTGTTTTTTGTTTCCTAGGAGTGCAGCCGAAGATGCAGATACTCGTGGAGAGGAAGATCTATCCGTTTCTGCTGATCGTGGTCACACTGCTGGCCTTCCTCTCCTTTCAGATTCGCCAGTTCAAGCGACTTTACGAACACATCAAAAACGACAAGTCAGTAAAATCTAATATCAGTTTAACTACTTTCAGCTGGCAGATCCTTGCTAAAGGACTCTAGGGCAGCAATTAACAGGTATTTTAGTAATTGATTATTCTGATGATTAATCAATTAATCGGATTAAAGAGGCAATTGATGGATCATGCAGATTTATCATTGAACCACTGTGCACAGTCCCACAGGTCTGAACTGATACTGCATGTGTTTTTAAAAGGCTTTTTCTGTTGTTTTCGCTTGGTTTTGGGAACTGACGGTCTGACGGTACAACTTCCCTGCTCCCGTGCTGTCCGTTTTTATAAAATAAAATGTTAGAAATAGATTTTAAAAAAATGAAAATGAACAAATAATTTGCCTAAAATGCAACATCATGGCATTTTGTTAGTGAATTCAAAACTGGTGAAGCTAAAAGGGCAACAGAAGTTTTGGCTTTTTACAAAGAAATTTTTTATTTTATTTTTTTTTAATACCTAAATGCAAAATATTTATGTACGTTTTTACAGTTTTGGCTTAGTTACAGCCATAATATTTTATACGTCAACAATAGGCTTTTTTATTTTTTTCATTTTTGGCAAGTAGTTTAGAAATTATTAGACTCTTATTTCAAACATTGATTCATCGCGATTAATCCGATTGATGGTTTCTGAACTTTTTCACATTTTCTCTCCATAGACTTGAGTTGTATGATGTGTTTAACAAACTGAAAGATTCATGGCCTTCTACTTCTACTACTATTTGTTTTTTTTTTTTTGTTTTTTTTTTTTGCACAGATTTATTTCCCCGCGGCGAGATGATGTTGTATTTTGTGAGTAACGTCCGTTTGCGTTTCTTATTCCTCTCTTCTCCTCCAGATACCTGGTAGGACAGCGACTGGTGAACTACGAGCGGAAGACGGGCCGGCGCTCCTCCACCCCTCACGCCACCCCCTCATAAGTCTCGACACTGGTGTGGGATGACTTGGAGCGGCAGCTCCTCTCCTCCCGTCTTCAAACACTGCTTATAAAACCACTGACTGCAGCCTCACCCCTTTCTTCTCCAGAATTCTCCCGCAGCAGCGGTCGGGGCGGGGGGGGGGGGAAGCAAAGCAGGCGAAGGCAAAAACAAAAAAAAAAACCCTGCCTCCGAAGTGTTCATGTGAGGTTGAAAGTCATAACAAAGTCTTTAAGCTCGTTTAGCGCTCAGTTTGAGTCAAACTTTGTGGGATCAGAAAATCCGCTCGCTGGTCCTTCCGTTGTAGTCGCCTGCTCAGGTGTTTTGTTTTTTTTTGTTGTTTTTATTTCCTGGACGTTAGCTTCAGAGTTCAGGTCAGACGAGCATAGCTTTTACCTCAGATCGAGCTTCCTTTGAACATATTGTAGAATAAACGTGTGCACCATGACATATATTTTTTTCTTAGAGCTGTGAAGGAGATGTTTGGACTTTAGTTGGTGTTCTTCGGTACTCAGAGAATCTCTAAGGTCAGGATGGAGTTACGGTGTTGGAAACTGATTGATCGATGCAAAGACAATGCTCAGAGAGGGAGAGGGCGGGAGTGGAGTTGTAACAAAACAATGTGAAGAGCATGTTGTTGTTTTTCTGATGTCACTGAGTTTTAGCGGCAGGCTTCCTCATAAGATTTTTAGACATTTTAAAGACTGAATCCTTTTAGATGTGGGCAAAAAACAGATCAAAGGCTGCTGTCTGACTTGCGTCTTCGAGGCTGAGCCCAAAAGCACTCGATTACGTAACAGTTTGAGACGCAAAGAGTCCTTTCCACTTTCCACTTCACGTTTACTCTGTGAAGAGTGCTTTGGAAAATGCTAGTGTGAAACCAGCCCAGAAACCCTCAAAAGACAACAGTTTAAAAAAAAAAAAAAAAACAGTCTAAAGAAAACACTAAGAGGAGATTAACCAGCATCTAAAACAAAACAACGCACTGAGAACGTTTCAGAGGTCAAACTCGGCTCCTTCCTGGTTCTTCATTTTCACTAGACACTAATTTGAATGTTTTGTCGTTAAAGTCATTTGCTAGCTTTACTCATTTGAACAGGTGAGTGAAATCCACACGTTGTCCGAGTGAAATTAGAAATCCGTGTCCGTCATGTGACGAGAAACGATGCGAAAAGTTCAGTAAAACCGAGCCGCTCTGGTGACCGGATCGAGAGCGGCGCAACTGAAACGACGTCAAGCGTGCAAATTGCAGCTCCCAGGTTGACCATGCGGTTATTCGGACATCCATAAAGTTTATCCGGCAAAAGCTGGGAGGTGATCAATGAGCTCCGGAGTTTTCTTGATGGGCAGAAAGTTGTTAGGTGCAGACCCGACGTGGTTCTTTGGTGGACGCTTTGTAAGGTCACACTGATGACGGGGGGGGGGATCCATCTGGGAATTCCCTGGGTCAGTTCTTTGGCCTTGTGGTTTTTTTTTTGTTGTTTTTTTTGTTTTGTTTTTGTTTAATCCAACTGGTATAACTCAAGCCACACACGTCTTCATAACTGCATCGGACGGCAACAAAGCAAGAAATCGGAGACAGCTGCTCCCCAGTTGGCGGCCTATTGGCCAAACCTCATGCAAAGGGCAGCTAAACACTTTTATATTCTTGTGTATGCGCTTGGTCATATTTCACAGATGACGGAACCTTAAAATGATCCACGCGCATCTGTAAACCGACGACTCAGCCGCGACAACGAAACACGGTCCTGAGATAATCACTGATACCTGCATGGCAGTTTTGTGGTTTTATTTAATTTATTTTTTTTTTTATTTTTCAAGTGTATAATTTTGTTGAGATTATGCGGTTTTCGTTTCAAACGCGTGAACATGAAATCAAACTGGACGTCATTCGCCGAGCTTCAGAAGTGTTCAGTTGTTTTTCAAGGCTGAAGTCGAAAGAAAAAGGCCCGGCCCGTCTCTGAATTCTCACGCCGCCGTTTGAGGAAAATCCCGTTTTCTGCTGTTTTCTATAACCAGAGAGACATTTAATTAAATTTATTTGTTTCGGATCAGTAATGGTCACGAAGAGTTAAAAGGTTTTTGTTCCCCCGCGTGTTTCACTGTGTCGCACTTTATGTTTCGGGTTGCAATCATTTCGGTCTGTTGTGACGACAAGGATGTGTGATTTTTTTTTTTTTTTTTGACACGGACGCCGAAAGACGGAGGCGACGCCCCGGATTTTTACCTAAAGGACGAAATGACTTTTGCATCTGTTCCTTGTAATGAATTTTACATCTTAGCTGGTATTTACTACTATTCCGTTGAGACGGATTGTGAATTTGACTTTCTTTCTGTCACCCCGTAGCTCTGCTGCTGTGTGGAACGCTCATATTTTAGAAAGATGCTATAAAGTGACCTTTTTAGTACCTTTGAACTGAGCCTGACGCATTGAATTTTAATGTTGAATTTCAATTTCTAGAAGCAAATAACTTCTATTTTTTTATATATGTGCAAAAAAAAAAAAAACAAAGAAAAAAAAGGCAGTGGCATGTACTGTAATATAAAGGTAAACAAAAACCCCTTAAAGTTCAATTGATTGTTGATTCTGTGATATAAACAGATGTTAAGAATGGATGAGTTTGTTTTTTTTCCAGATAAATACCAATGTTGGCTTTATGAACTGATTTTGGAATCCCATATTTTCACAAAATTTAAACTGGCTTCTAAAATGCCAAATTATACATGTACATATATGTTTGGGTTTTTTTATGTTCATTTTTGGAAGTTATTAATTTGCCACAAGAAAAGATACACTTGCTACAAAAAAACCCAACAAAACTTCAACATTCAAGTCATAATGGTCAACCTACAAGCACCAACTGTATAATATGGTCGTGTTTTTATTTTGGGAAGATCAAAGTATCGCAATGTATTGGACAGTTTTTAGGATTTTTATAAGTGGCAAAATATTGAAACTTATAGTAAATCAAAACTTTTGGTGTACCTGGCATGACAGTCAAAGTTTTCTGGTTTCACATAAACTCCTGGGTTTAAAGGGTCTAAATGTATTGATTTACCAATAGATGGTCAGGAATTAAGAAACTTGGACTTCAAACATATATGCAACACATTTTGTAAATCTTTAGCAAAATACACAAAGAAAAGTGGTCCAGGAATGTTCCCCTGAGGGATCCCCAAAGATTTGATCTGATCCCAACAACTTGGGTAGAAATTGTTCTGCAGGAAGCCCTATTCAAAATAAGGAATATCTAAGCTGTCTACCTTGCTGCAGATTACATTTTCCCTCTAATATTTTTGGAAACAACTCAAATAAAAAAATTTGTTCAGAGGAAAGAGAAGCTTTTAACTCTGCTGCTACGGCCGCGCCACAGGGAGGGACGAGCATTGCGAGGCTTTCTACCAGTTTTTCGTCATCAAGTTGAAACGCACCGTGTTTAATAACAGCCTGGCTCTTCACGTGCAGTCATTTCTGCTGCAGCTCCAGGAAACAACTCCGGGGAGTGAAGTTATTTCTCTCGAATCCAATTACCTTCGAGCCAAAGCACGGCCTCGACGGTCAGTCCAAGCTCAGATTAGGAGCATATGCAGCGAACGTCAGCGTTCCCATGCCAAGCCCAGCCAAACCTAATGTTTCCCTCCCGGTCGCCGTTTTTCAGGAGCACAACGGGACCTGTGTTGTCATGGCGATCAAGTCGCGGACTAAGCATCTGTGGCTCCTTAAGGAGCTCTGGACAGATTAGCGGGGTGTCGAGAGTGGGTTCTGCTAAAAGGTTAAAACCACATGTAGGCTTCGAAGGCACCAATCGGGGCTCAGCAATTGGCGAGATGCAGTTGCTGTTTGTCTTGCGCATCGTCAGACAAGCGTGTCCTGCTCCCTCTGACACCTGTTCATGACCGTTTTGCCACTCTTGTTCCTGCCACAACACTTGTCTTCAGCCATGCTCCATTTAATTATGTTCTTCTGTGCTCCACTTTGCCTGTATTTCGTTTCACTCATGGTTTTACCAGCTGGCTGCTTTTCCTACAGCTGCAGCCGAATTGCCATCCAGTAGTCACCACCCCTTTCTTTTTCTTTTCCCATTCCTTGTCAGTTCCTCCTGTTATGCTGCTCAACACTTTTCCAGTTGTTGTTGTTGTTGTTGGTTTTGTTTTCTCTGCTGGGCTGACTCTCCACTTGTTGGATTTTCATTCACCGCGTCTTCCTCCGTTTTGGACCCTCATCACAGCCGGATTTCTTTGGGACCTTTATCGGACCGGGAAGCTAAACACGCCGCCGCGCGTCTCTTTCCGATCGTTTCTGATTCTTTATCGTCTTTGTCAAGAATCTCTTTCGTTTACTAAGTGGCACAGGTGAATTTGACTCAAAAGTTTTTTTTTGGTTTTTTTTTTAACAAGGTGGCATGGCTAAAGTTTGGGTCGATCCCAGGTTTCCCACTGTAGCCTATATACCGATGAGGTCACGTGGGTTGGAAATCCAATTTAAGATGGCTGTGTTAAGTGCAGCAGGAGATAAAAGAAAGAGGGGGTTGAGTCAGCTTAGTTAAACTAATGACAATTCACTGACGGGTATATTTGCCAAGACGGCAAACTTAAAAAAAACATATTTTTTTAACTAGAGTTCCCTTCAGGCACTGTGGGGGGAAAAAAAAAAAAAAGATTTCCTCCTAAATGTCTCCAAATTCAAGAGAGATTTTTATTATTATTATTTCAAGCCTGTGTTTGACTCGGTTTTAGGTCAGAGAGAGAGAGAGAGAGACTAAATGGATTATCAAGGAGCAGTTCAACAGAATCCCTTTCATCGCATTGCTGGCCATCAGACAGCCGAGTGCTCCCCGACAGGGAGACACGGGATTAGTCGCTCAGCATCGTCGGCTTCTTCTCATTCGAGTTTTTGGAATTGCACCACAAGAACCTAGGAATTTTTCCAGTGCGAGGATCGAAGAATGTGAAAGACCGGGCTTACGGGGACGCCGTCAAAAGCCACACAGAGGACGGCCGCGGCTCGCCTGCATTCTCAAACTCATGGATAATCCCCGACCTTTGAAGCTTCATTTATTTCAAAAATGTGTCATTGACGAGTCATTAGGGGAGAAAGGCAAGTACAGTTTGTTGTCACTGACTCTTTTTAGCCACTGTGACTGCCTCAGATCATGCGTGTGAGCAAACCTTTGCCAATGAGTCGCAAAGTTCTGTTGAATCCTGATTCCACAGAAATTCTAATAAGGTGTTGGAGGATTCTCGATGGCGTGCCATGTTCCCCATGGCTTTTTTTTCTCGCTCCTTTTAGTTCTTTGCATGTGAGACTCTTAGAAGTCAACTTTTAGAGCGTGCTTTCACAGGATGAGTGACTACGATGCCGTGGGCAGTTGGATGTAAACTCTGGGTTCCATAAAGGTTTTTGTTGGTGCCCCACATGAATTTCAAAAGGTAAGCGGGGCCTGGGGATGCTTTAAATGGTGTTGATAACAGAGGAACAAGGTAAAGATTCAAAGGTCAAAGAGAATGGATTTGCTGGAGGAGTTGCCCTTGGCAAGACTAAGAGTAAAGCCAACATCTTGGCTGGGGATGCACCCCGTATGTCCATCTGCAAGGTTGATGAAGATGGAGTTGAGTGTGCGGTGTCAGAAGATGACGCTAACGAAGAGGCTGAAGTTGATTACACACGAAACTACTGGGAGGACGAGGACGATATCTATCAAGAGTTTGAGGAACTGGACTTCGACTCCCTACCGGATCGTTCGGATACCCACAGCATCACCACGGAAGATTCCTTCTATCCCCTAGACGATTCGGTCATCGCCCAAATTAACCGCTCCCTCTACCAACTGGAAACCCCCGAACCGATCTCCTTCTTTAAGGCCTGCTGCAACAACAATGCCATCATCGTAAAGATTATGATCAGACAAGGAGTGACTGAAGAAGAGGTAAAGGAGACCGACCGGAACAGAAGAGTAGGTGTCTGGGTTCAGTACCTTTTACGTTTTCTTTATTTTCTGCTAACTCCAGTCCTTAAGAGCTCCTGTCCTGGACCTTTAGACCAAGCTCTTGAGGGCTGGAGTTGAAGGCCTCCTGTGTAGACTGCTAGACATTACGATTATGTCACTTTAACCCTTTCCAGAAAGGAACCAGAATGCTCTTTTGTTCCAATAGATTTTTCACAGATTAAACTGTTGGAGGATTTAGATGATATCACTAACCCAGACAGCCACTTATCACCCTAGTTGTTAAATAAACCAACCATAACCTTGATGTTTCTCCTTGACCTAATTGTCTCACGTTGGGATCTTTTGGTTCACGTGGTTTAAAAAAAACAACATCTATTGAGCAGCATGTTGATGTCAGAGGAAAATGGAAAGACTGGTAGGGTCGACTTCAGTTGAGTTTGACCTTCTTGAACGTACCGTAACAAAAGAATAAAGGTCAAAGTATATTTAGATGTTCAAAGAACTTATTTTTTACACCCATCTCTTACATCTGTAGCATCATCCCGTAAATTACTATCCATATTAACTTAGTTTTAACACTTTTTATAGTAATTTTCTGTATCTATAACTGGTACAGTGCATGCATCATTTTCTTTTCTAAATCAATATACCATAATGCAGCCATTATGACAACCTCATTAAGTAGCAACAATAATATTGATAACCGATGATTAGTTCTCATATTGCAGCTTCTTAAATGAAATATATATATGGTTTACCACCCAGGACAGCAGAACTTAAGTGTCCAGAGAGAACCTGGACACTAACAGGGTGGAAAAAAATAATGGCCAAATCCAATGAAAGTGATTCAGATAGTAGTCAGATTTTTCACATATACAAAAAAGTCCTATGCTGCTGTTTCAGTGGTTGAGAACGGTGGTGGTGTGTCCTGGTACACTTTGAGCCCATTAGCATTGATTAAGCGTCATTTAATTGCCACCGGCTCCCTTAATACCGTTGCTGACCATGTCAATCCCTTCTTGACCACAGTGTGCCCATGTATGGATGGCTACTTCCGGCAGATTGATGCTCCGTGAGTTTTCTGTAACCCAATCTCATGATCGTATTTCAACAGAGCTCTTTCAGGATGTGCTAGGACTGTAGATGTTTTTGATACGTGCCGGAAGAGTAGAAACCCGCCCCAGTGACAGTGGCGTGAGGCTCGACTGAGAGCCAAACAGTTGATCCGCAGCAAAACTGCAGAAAGCCGGTTCTGGAGGGAGGACTTTAAGCCTTCTGGACAGATGGAGAGCGCAAAACTGCTCGGTCTCAACGTAAAGAAACAGCTTGCGTCGAGGGCTCAGCTTTTAAAGAGCTCACTGAAGGCGCTGACCTTGGTGCCGGGTCAAAGACGTTGTATGCTGATGGACAGGGACAGAGAGACGCTTGCCCTGACCGTGGGGCTGCGGGAAGATTTGGCAGACCCAGGTTTTATACCGATTGTCTGCAAGTGTTAAAATAACTCTTTGGTGGGCTTATTTTACTCCAGATGTGGTCACAGGCCTCTACCTTGTCACGTAAAGGCAGTATATTTAAAAAAAAAAAAAAATACTGATTTTTTTTTTTTAAATATTCTTTTCATTTTATAAATGATGGCAAACCGGACGCCATCTGCTACCTTTTTTTTTTTTATCACAGCCAAATGGACCTCCTGGGTGTCCAACATTGTTTCTTTTTTCACAATGTCAGTTTTGATTAGCAGCCTCCAGCTGTTTTATTATTATTATTATTATTATTTTTTTTTTTTTTTTTATCCAAAATCTGAACGGCATGCTTTATGGGCCTCAGTATCGGGGTTCTCCTCTCCAGTACAGACAGAAATATTTGACGAAAACGTGTTTGCTTCCACTTTTTCTGCTTTCATTACTCACATTATGGGAACGAGGTCTATTTGGAGAGCAGAACATTTCTTTAAAATTTTTTACGGGACGTAAACCATGATCTGTTCATATGGTTTACCACCCAGGACAGCAGAACTTAAAGTTCGATCGCCCAACAAAAGCGGTGAAAATGGGAGAAGAAGGTATTTCTTTCACATTTCAAATATTTTGTTTCCATGTGCAGTCCAGTTTGGACACAGATCTGTGTACTAAAGTATGACTATTATAACCACTGTAACAGGAGTCTGAGAGAGGAACTTGGCCAAGGCAACTAGACAAGCAGGAAACCACCACTGGACTGTGGGCAAATTGACATAAAGTCCTATTTTTATATCAGTGACAACAACGTAAAAAAAAAAAAAAACAACAACAAAACAAAGAAACAATTTGGCTATTTCTCCTTTGTCAAATAAAGGTGTTAGTTTAGTTGTATTTTTGCCAGCACTGGAAAACAGTTTTCATTGAAGTTATAAAACACGCGGGGCTTTTGTTCCGTCTCAGTGGATATTTTTAAAAGATCCTTAATGAAAGACGAAAACAAATCAGTCTCCTGCTATTCATTGTGTGTGTGTGTGCGTGTGTGTTACAGTCTGGCCTCATTGCTGCGTGCTACCATGGTTACGTGGACGTGGTCATGGCCCTCTCTCAGTGTCCCCACCTGGATGTGAACTGGCAGGACAACGAGGGCAACACTGCCCTTATTATTGCGGCTCAAGCAGGTAAACGCGGCTCAGCCCGCTGATTATCACACCGAGCGTCGGTCCAGTTCCGTCCAACACTTCCGTTAGGACTGATTCTTACTTTTTGGATACTTCTGGGGGATGGGGGAAGAAAGAAAAACTGGGAGCCAGTAATCCCTTCAACATTCTCACCATGCGATTTATTAATAATTATTATTATTTTTGTTTTCCCTTTAAACAGATTCGTTTATTTATTTATTTTTTTAAACAAGTTTTGAGAGAAAATGTCATGGTCTTATTTTTGCATCCCAAAAATCTGGAATCTCACCGAGACTCGCTGTTCACGCTGTGAGACTGACAATGACACAAAAAGTGGAGAAATATGAAGCGTGGATCATTTGAACCTTTATAACACAAGTGTCTCGAAGCGCAGCAGCTGTTCCCAGTGTTGCTGCACTCCATGTGCAAAACAAATGACGAGAAAGCCTTCGATTTAAACGGTAGTATTTCCGTACATTGGAACATAGTGACCAGCAATCAGTCTAAAGTGTTCAGATTAGGCGATATTCCGTGTCATTACACTTGAAGAAGAGGTCAATAAACACATTTTAGTGCATTTTCAAGCTTTGAAAGCCAACTCCGACCTTCCGACACTGGAGCTGCTGTCCGATTCGTATTAACCTGAAAGCTGTGGCAAACTGTTCCAAGAATAATTTACAATAGCAGACGATGACGAGAACGTGTCGTCGTGTCATTAGCTGCACGCCCAGTTTAAAGCCTGGTGGAAGATCATGAGGCTTATTGCCTCAAAGCCTGTTTTGTCATAACGGAGGAGCATCATCGGTAATTTCACAGTGACTCAGCCAGATGTGGCAGACGCGGCGCCCCGCTCTCTTATCACCTAATGATGACAAATAGCTCTCTGGGGACGGTGATAAATAGTGGAGGACTTGTTTTTCATTTTCTGCTTCGTTAGAAGAAGTATTGATCCCCTTTCATGGAAAAAACAAAAAAAACAAAAAAAAACAGAAGGGAAGAAGAAGAAAAAAAAATACTCTCAACACCGAAAGGCTCCATCACGCTGCAGGAGCAGACTGCCAAAAAAATAAAAATAATTTTTAAAAAAAGTATACAGTTTCCAGATATAGCACGGGATTTCAGCTCAGGGCCACGATGAAGTTCAAGCATCATTAGTCTTCCAATCAGCCTTGCCAACAAATTCGTGTGGCACGTTTCGATCGTTTTTTTTTTTTGTTTTTTTTTTTGCACTCGATTGAAAGAATTAAAAGGCTCTACCTCGACTGTAGCCGAGGTAGAACGAGACTGGTTGGGACAAATATCCAAGAAAAGAAGAAAAATCAGTAACAAACCGCTTTAACGATTTAGCAACGGCTCCGGTCACACACCTTCTGATCCGGTTTCCACTCTGCGTCTTCTTCACCCAAGACAGTTTGACAGGAATTCAGCGTCTCCTCTCAGAGACAGTCTAACTTTGACTTATCTTTCTTATGGGGAAGCAATTATGTTATTGAACTTGAAGCATGCTAAGAAGTGAAGTTTTGACAAAAATATAAAATATCTCTCTTTTTCTGTAACTTCCTAGAAGTCTCACATCTTCACATGTGAAAATCCTTCGATGGATATTCTTGCTGTACCGTTTGGCCAGCCAGCTGTTCTCTGCTTGGTTTTCCTCTAGACTTTGCCTTGCGCCTCCAGAAGAGCTTGAAATCGTTCTTACACCCGACAAAATTAGATTTAAGATGATTTCTTTCGACCAGTACGATGTAGCGACCCTGTGCGGTTTCGCAGACCAGCCACGTTAACTTCTGAGGGCCGTCGATGTCACTTGATTTTGGTTAGGGAACCAAAGTGAGTTCAGCACAAATGAAAACCACCATTTGTAGTTTTGAAAACCTTGTATCATTTTACTCTCATTCCACAATCGGGCATTACCTTGGGATGGTAATTCCAATACCATGTTACGTGGAGAGATGCTTGAGAAAACTTAGCGCAGAGCTTCATGATGCACGGTACGTTTCTCTCTCTGTCGTTCGCAGGTCACACGTTTATCTCCAACTACCTGCTGAACTACTTCCCCGGTCTGGATATCGAGAGGAGGAACTGTCACGGTTTCACGGCGTTGATGAAAGCTGCAATGCAGGGGAGGCTTGAATGCGTCAGAGCCCTTATGCTGGCAGGTAAGTTACGAAGTCGTCACTTCGCAATGAAACCGATTTCCGTGTGCTCTGTTTGGAAACACAATTGTAGGGTCGCGCAGACTGTTTGTGTGGAGGATATGTCAATTCGTGCCTTAATCAGACACCTGAAATCACCAAAATATGTCTCTGCATGTAGGAAGTGATATCCAGGCTCGGGACTATGGACGGAAAATGACCCCCAGAGAGTGGGCTCTCTTCACCGGTCGATATGAGACGGCAGATTTGATGCTTCGGCTCGTATCAAAGCCTTGCCCCGAGCAGTTCTCCGACTCCTTCTCCCTAGAGTGGCCATTGTTGGAGGTTAATGCATCACGATTGATTTGAGTTCGAGTATCCAATGCACTGGCCGGTACTTGTTCAAACATCGTCTCAAAATAAAAAAAAAATGTTCTTTTGCAGGAACTCGTGTGGAAGGCACAAAATCCACAGACGTTCGGTCAGCGCTTGATGAAACTCATCTCTTGCTGCCCTTATAGGTTCTACTTCAACAACAAGGTAAACCCAGTGAACGATGGTGTCCTTGAACACCTGGTGAGGATAACCACGGGCATCTCCAGCCCCTTAATGGCCACGGCGTGCCACACCGTCTGCCCGGGCAGCCCGCCGTGCGTCGGAAAGCGCCGGCACGCCGTGCAGGAGATCCTGAGGCGGCAACGGGTGGCGGAGCTCAAGCGCCTGGGTCCCGACAGGCTGAACAACTACAAGACGCTTTTCCAGAACTCAAGGGTCCTCCTCATCCCCAAAGTGAGGGACCGACGGGCGAGCCTGCAGCCCCAGCTGCTCAGCGACGTGGCGGCAGCGTCCACGGTGGCCATCAGACGAGCCAGCCTCCTGCCGCTCAACATGCTGAGGAGAAGCAGCGTGCGGCCAGGCATCGTGGTGCCAAAGGTCACGCTCTGCAAAGCCCCGCCTCCAAGCTTTGTACCGGAAAAGCCCGGCAGGAACGGCGACGACAACCAGCTCCAGATCCCCAAATGGGATTACAAGATGAAGAAAATAGAGAGGAGGCAGGAGGAAGAGAGGCAACGAATGCTGTCTGCGCTGAGAAGGAGGTGAAGGATCGAAGGAGGACGTGGAAAGTGTCTTGCGGGCAAAGCGGGCACGAAGCGCAGCGTCCCGGCCTTAGCAAATCTGAACCTTTAATGTGAATTTAACTGCAAGTTGTTGTATCTGCTTGTTCCGATCACCGATGCTGCTTTGCCTTGTTTCTACTTGAATTTGCATGCTTCCCTTGATGGGGGTAATTTGTAACGGGAAATGGCAGATGAAGGAGCAGAATAAATAAATAAACACGTGACTTAGGGGAGTCAGGCTTTTGTGCAGAGATCAGGCAACTTCTTTCCTCACATTTGCAACAACTCTTATTTTTTTTGTTTTTCAATTTCTCAACATCGGCAAACAATAGCAAAACTGACAAGTGCTAATAAAAAAAATAAATAATAATTTGGTAGAGTCAGTTTTCACTTAGACATGGAGACAAAAGCCAATTAAGAAGTAATATCACAACCGGCCAGATATATAAAACTTGGTTGAGAATTTTGAACACGACCCAGTGAAACAAAGGAAGTAGAGACTTCGGGAGCAGGACGACAAAACGAGACAAAAGATCCTGGTTGACTGCCGCAGTGTGTTTAAGGAGCGTTTTGAAGCGCGAGCTCACAGCGGCTTTGTTGGGGCTTTGTGAAGGAGCTGAAAGGCGGAGCCGAAAATAAACAGCTTTAGTTTTTCACTCTGACTTTTTAAAGTTACCACGGCACAGTTTCCTGTCTGCAGGCCACCGGCTCGGTGAGTGGTGCCATATTAAAGCCGTCGTTAGCCGTTTTTCTTTCTTCTTTTTTTCCGCTTCAAAGGAGCTAAACTGGCGTTAGAGCAGCCTAACCCCCAAAACACTGCAGTTCCAGGTTTTTTGTAGGTCTAAGGGTCACCGCTATAAATACAGAGAAATTATAATTTTTTTTTTTTTTTTTTTTTAATGATAGTTAGCATCTAAGCTAATATTGCAGTTTAAACCAGACATGGTATTCCATCTGGCTAGCACTAGCAGTGAAGCTAGTGCTAGCTTTACTTCTGTTTCTGTTACAAAGTGCAGCGAAGACCAAAACGCCTCAAGCTTTCGAAATGCTGGGGCCAAAAACAATTACATTAATCAGTGAGAAAGTAGCTATGGTACTTTCTCATATTATATTATGAGAAATATATTATGAAGTGCCCATATAATATGGGCACTTCATATAATATGAAGTGCCCATTATTATATTATTTTTTGATGATGAAAATATGACCTTTTGCTTGTGTTTTGCTATTGAACTCCTGTTGTCAGGTTTCAAAATGCTGGAGCGTATCAGTGGGGTTCCTGAGTCACAGCAATGAGTTGTGTAAAACAATTATTCCAGTTCTGCAACGTTTCCCAGAAATGACTTGTTTTCGACACGTTAAAATTTTTTCAAGCTCATTTTTGTTCCTGTGGAAGACAGCGAGCGAATGTCAGCTTGGCCAAACAACGGCGCTCGACATGTGGCACCGTGACTAAAAACTGATGCTGCGTTTGTCTTGGAAATCAAGAGGTCAAGCTTGAGAATGATATTGCATGTTATTGACGGCAGCCGTCAAACATTTGGAAAACAAAGAGTTCGCTTGCAAATTAAGGCAGCTTTTCTTTAAATGCTGACATCTAATGCTGAAGCTTGAGTCCTTCATTCAAATTGTTTTCCCTTTTGGTACAAGACATTGCAAGGCTTAGATACCTATGTCAGAGCTTTATATTGAAAGGTGCAAGTAATAAAAAAGAAACAAATTATTGGATTCTTCAATTCAAAAAAAAAATACAATGATATATTTCTCATGTTGTATCAACTTGATGGCACTGAACGTAAACAAGAATAGCAGACCCGCTTCACATGCCAAAATCAATCAATAACTTTCACTTGCCACAGTCCCTCTTTATGATATGCTCATTATCCAAGTTGTTGCTTTTTTCTATCTTTTGAGTTTGTCTCTGAATATAAGATTCCTACAGAATATCAACAAAGCATATATACACTTTTGAACTAATAATAAAACCAGCGGAGGTGGATGACATGCACATCTTTTTTTGTGTTCCTAAGACAACAATCAACATGCTTTTTGCTTTTTTTCATTAGTATTTAGCAATTGGCTGTTTTGTTTCTCGCGAGGCGAGACAGTTTAACATTAATGCACCATTCTAAAGTTTTCTGTCATATTATTGACAGTTTTCCACTTCATTTTCATTTATTAATTTTTTTTAATGGGCGCAGTGAACATTTGACGCTGCGACCTGTGGCAGGCCGCTGCTTCGTTTAATCGTAAGCAAATCAAACCGAAAACCTGCAGGAGTTTTAAGATCAGGATTTTGTGTGAGAAGTCCAGTCCTCCAGCAAGCTAGCTATGCCTGCTTATCCCTTGGGCACACAGTAAGGTCCTGCCTGCAGATATAATTCACTTCTTTGTTGTCTTTGATGATAAAACGTTTGATTTCTCCGGTTTTAAACAACTGTTTTTAGCACAACAGCAACGGAAGAGAGGAGCCGAGAATCTGAAGTAAGTGAAAGAGGACGGTACCTGCAGGGTAGCTGCAGAACGTGCAGGCTGATTCTGCAGTGCCATCTGGGAAGAGTCAAGCAGAATGGACCTGCGAGACTAAAATGGCTGCCATCCTGACCTGTGGTGCAGTTTCCCCTCACGGCCGCCAGAGAGCAGTCATGACCCTTTCTGGGTCAAGCAGTCTGGCTGCCTGCAGGACTGAGATAAAGCTATCCACAAACGGCGTAATTAGAAATGAACTCATTTCAACTCAGATGACAAACATCTTGCATTATGTTTCATCTGCCGGCGATTAGTTTCTTGCATTTTGGACGCTTCGGGTCAGGAGCGGTGTTTAATGAAACCAACTTACAGGCTTAAAGTTAATTGAAGAAAAAAAAAAAAAAAGGATTGAAATATCAATATCTGTACAACCAAAACGAAAAGTTCAAAGATTGTTGGGAGAATCCAGTTCGACAACAGAGCTCAGAAAATTCACTTTTATGCGTTTGGATGATCGTTTCTGTGTTTTTGTCGGTTATCTGTGACTGCAGATTGTAAAAGGCCCGCCTGCTGCCGCCGTGGGATTGGCTGATTGGATTATTGAAGGTAGTCCAACAATTAAGCTCTTAGCGATGGCCCCCTTTTTCTTTTCTTAAAAGGAATTGTGAGCGCGCCAGCGTACAGCGCGCACTGGTTTTAAAAGTCCATGTCCTGCTTTTGACCCATTTACCGGAACGGTCATCACGCCCAGAGGGAACCGCGAGCCAGACTGTGCCTGAGTGACGGCGATCGATACGAGCCAGGAGGTGTTTCTGACTGCTGCCAATCAGCACCACATCTGCAGTTACTTAACCTCGCCTCTGGCTCGATTCTCAAATACGATTTCAAACAACAAAGAAGCAGTTTTGCTGCCAAGAAAAAAAAAAAAGTAAAACAAAAGAACAACTTGAACAATCAGAGGTTCTTCAATGGTCCATTTATATATATATATATTTTTTTTTTTTTTTTGGAGCAGTTGCAATCTGTTTGAGGCAATAGAAAGATTCACAATTGTCTTTTTAAAACACATTTGGTCTAGCAACAAAAAAAAAAAAAGAAAGAAAATGAAATAAAAAGAAAAAAAGGTCACCAACATTGCATCTCCGTTATAAGTCAGGTTTTCTGCCTAAGGATCACGAAAGACATACATGACGTTGTCAGCTTCCAGATGCTCACTAACAAATACGGCACATCTGTTGATCATCCAGTGTGTGTGTGTGCGTTGCGTGCGTGTGTGTGTGTGTGTCTGTAGGGGGGGGGACAGCTTCGTTCTGAGTGGCGTTTTAAGCATTGGAAGATGACCTCTAGGACTTCTAAAACAGCAGTGGGTAGGGAGGGGCCAGGGTCTGCCGGTCAGCTGATTCAACGCAGCCTTTTTGTCGCTTGATGACAAAAAAATATATACTCATGCATTCATGGGATGCAAGTTTTGCACTTTGACATGAGGAGGTCAGCTTATAAGAAAGTGCATTGGTAGAGTACTCACACACTTTGGCAGATTATTTTTCTTATGACATGGGGGGGAAAATGTCAGAGGAGCAAGAACTTATTTAAAATCAATATTAAAGAATTATTGGCTTAAAACAAGCTTTTATATCTTGCTGAAAAGTTACTTGTGACATTTACTTCTTTTTTTTTTTTTTTTTAGCTGTATGTCAAATTTTCCAAGATATTTCCACAAAAAAGGAAAAAAAAAAAAAAAACAGTAAAATTGTGTTTTTTATTTTGCAGTGTGTTGACTGTAGGGGGCTAAATGCAAATGTCTGCCACACTTTCCAGATTTCAATTAAGTTTAAAAAAACAAAACAAAAAAAAAAAGATGGTTTTCTTTCCTTCTTGCTCGAGACCCATCTGTCCAATGGGCTCCGATTCAAGTCCATCGGCGTTTGTGCTGCGCGGCACAACGAGCGTCAAAGAGAAGCCCAAGCGGTTGTGAATACTCTATCAAGGCCGTGCAGACGCCCAGAGTGATCCGGAGACGGTTTGTGCACCGTTAAAACACCGACACGTTGGTAATACTCAACAAATGTAGCACCTTGTTGGTATGAATCAGCGACGACGTGGATCCCTGGCGCCCGGGCTACTCTACTCCACATAGCAACAACGTTACCACACAAAGCTTGACAGTTTGGTGTGTTGACATGAAAAGAAGATGTGAACAAAATGCCTACATGTAGCTGTTGTCTTTTTTTTTTTATTGTTGTTGTTTTAACAAGTCTTTTCCCGTTAACTGTTGCTGCGATAAGTGACATCCACATCTGCACATAAAAAGTATATATTTGCATTTATATAATATATATCCGTACTCTATTAACAGATTTGTCTACCATGAAGTTAGAACCGCCACTCGTCTCTCAGAAAAGTTTTTTTTTGTTGTTGTTTTTTCTTCTTCTTCGTTTTGTACTTCAAACATTGACTATTTTACAACACAGAAATCAACTAATTTTGTACATCGGAGCGAGTGAGGCTCTGCCGGGGCCCCACTGTCCCTCAGTGGGGTTTTGAATTTTTTCTTTTTTTTTTCTTTTCCATGTGTGTGTGTGGGTGGGTTTTTCTTCTTGTTGGTGCAAGTTAGACAACTTTCATCTCAGTTATAACACAGTTTAAAAAAAAAAAACGACAAAAAAACAAAGCATGTACAAACTGGCATCGTCTGAACCGAGAGGCTGTTCAGCTGAGCTTGGACCCTTTGATCCACTCCGTTAAGCCGAGGGGACGTTATCAGGCTTGTTTGGCACGGTTATATACAACAACGGGTGACGAGTCGCTTCGAGGAAGGCCCTTCCCCTAAACGGCGAGGAGCGGATTTGCGACGTCGAAGCGCAAAAAGCTAGCCTAGAAAAGCGAAAGCGAGCAGAGAAGGAATGGCGCGTCAGTCTCTCTCTCGCTCTCTCTCTCTTCGGTACCGACTGCTAACAGCAGGGCAGTGAAAGGAGCACCGTGACCCAGCAGTTCATCTCCAGTGTTTCACATTAGCGACAAAACACACGACAGTGGTGTGAGATTTTAAGTGCGGCTATTCCGTGTGATGCCAGGTTATCAGGTGAGGCTGACCCAGTGGCAAAAAAAATAAAATAAAACGACAAACTAAAAAGGCCAAAGAAGAACATGAGAAATAGTGCAATGTACAGTACACAATGCGTCTGCGTCAACGTACAGTAGGACATCAAATACTATACACGGGAATTTAAAAAAGTAGAAAGAAATGGACAAAAAACAACAAAACCATCAAAACGTTTCCCGTCCTTCGGCCCAGAGGAGGAGTCAACTCGCTGAAGCCCACACTGAACGTCCGACGGCTCTGCCTCTTGTGCTTCACGTTACTACAAGCCGTGTTGCTATAGCACATATTTACAGGCGACCGCTTTCACCGCGTCCCCCTCAACCTCCAGCCGTGGAGACCGCTTGTCCGTTTCCCTCCGTCGCCGCCGTCCTTCCGATCCCCAAAGCGATCGCCGACCCGAACCTTCCTCCCTTTCCTCTTCTCCCTCCCCGTACTCCGTACGTTCAGACTCTCTCCCCACGTCCGTCTCGTCCCTCAGGGGCCCGAGGTCTCCCTGCCGAGCTGAGCACTCTATGGAAACACTTGTTGATCAGAAATGGAACACATGAACAGAATGTGTCCGATTGGTCGTGTGCATGCACATGCGTGGCAGCTCTTCTTCCCGTCGGCCCACCCTCTCGTGCCGTCCTCAGGCATCTCGGAAAGGAGTGTCCTGTCCCAATGTCTCCGATCTACTACTCCGTCCTCCTCTTCCTCCTCCTTTGTCCTGCTATCTATAATGCTACTCAGAAACTACAGGGGAGAGGGAGAGGAGGGAGGCAAACTGTCCTCTCAGCTCGAACTCCAAACTTGAACCGTCCCTCCTTCTCCCCGTCATTCGTCTCGTCCTCCGTTCTTCGTGTCCCTTCAGACCCAAGAGTCCGGTGAGGCTGGGTAGTGGCTGGTCTCATAGTTGAGCTCGCTGTAGGGTCTGGAGGCCGAGTAGAAGTCTACATAGTTGCCGGTGGACTTTAGTCCCTGTAGGTGCATGTTGAGGTCGCCCTGCGGGGGACGGCCTCCCGGGTGGACCTGGCTGTCGTAGAAGGCCTGGTCCTCGTAGTTGCCGCTGTCCGTTGGCGGGGGGTTCTGGAAAGGAGGATAGGGCTCTGAAGGTAAGCCTTGGGAAGAGACCTGGAAAGAGACCAAAGGTCATTTGTGAGAGGAAGCAGTTTGTCCTGCAGACGGGGCTTCCTGTTGCCCTCTTCTCGGCAACAGGAATCTCTTCCGCACAGGAAAAGATTGTGGCACACACAACCGTTGATGACGCCTTCACAAGACATGATCCTCTTTACCTTGTTAGCTTCAGCAGACTCTAGTAATTAGTTCTCTTCCAGTTGGCAATCGGAGTGAAGTGAAGGGAATCTAAATGCACTGAAGTTTTTCAGATTTGCATTTGAATAAAACCGTAAAACCACACCATAAAAACACACCGCCGTGCCTCTGTTTCACTGTTAACGCTTCACTTTTTGTCGAGCCTTCACATAAAACTTCAGTCGTTGCATCAAATCTTTAAGATGCTGCATGATGACCGAAGCTCAACGGACACAAATACTCCTGCATACTTTGTGGCTTTGATCCAGATTTCCTCAAGCAAACTACGAACATAAAAAATTTTAAAAAAAAAGACTTTCCACCCACCAGCTTTTACAATCTCTTAATGATGCTTCTTTTCTTTAATTTTTTTACAACTGGCAAACAAATTTAATTTCACTGACTCAATGAGAAGCAATTAAAAAAAAAAAAATGCTGCTAACTGCAGTCCTATAAAGAGCCATGGTAATAGGTAATGTTGCCTCTTTATAGGGTAGGAGAAAGAATCAGAAGCTCTTGAGGACTGCAGTATGCAACCTTGGCTCGAAGACATCTGGCTTGTTAATGTTCTGGCACTTAACTTTGAGCAACCTAAGCTGACAAGCAAGATAAAGTTCCCACTGCATCACCATCACCAACGCTTCATGGTTAAATAAATGATTATATCCCAACAGTTTGGTTTTTCATGAGAGAGAGCGCTCCGCTTGCAACCCTGCGAAACAAATCGTACCCAATTTTTGTGTGCTGCCGTCGAATTGTCGAGAAAGACTCGCCTTACCTGGTTATACTTCAGATCGTCAGTAGGGGACACATAGGCTCCTCTGTGAAGGGTTGAAGATCCACCTGTGATCTGACCTGTGAAGGGCGAGAAGTTTGAGCGACAACGGCACAAAGCAAGCACAAAATCTTGAGTTTAATGTTCCCATGCGAGCGCCTTGTGCGGAAGTATCGTCTTCGGTTTTGTTGTCACTCTGGACCCTCCATGCCGTCTCCCATTCACCCATCCGGGGACGTAAGAACGGGGTTTCTGCTGGTTTCACCAACTCAAATTTACGATGTTAAGGCCATTACGAATGGAATAAACTTCATCCAGTTCTAGTGGTAAACTGGAACTTAGCAAGTTAGCTAGCTACTGCATCTAGCCAGCAAGGCTGGTTCAGCAGCTAGTTAGCGGTAGCCTCACCGGTTTAATGTAGATTTGAATAGTCCGTAGAGGGAAAAAAAATACATCAAAAATTAGTCCTGTCAAATTTTTGACAGGACTAACTTAAGAGTTAAGAGTTGCAATTAATGTATTTTAGACCAACTTACTTTTAAAACAATAAATTTAATACATTGTATAGCCTTGACTTTACATTCTTGAATTTAAGGCTTTGTAAGGACGCGTGTCCAGCCTGTAGAAAGACTTTGAAATGCCAGGCGTGTGTTTTGGAACGTGCTGTGCACACACACAGGTTCCACCTGTTTGGTCTCCTCAGAGGGGATTTTCCTGTACAAATCCTTAGAGACTTTGTTTCCTCAACAGACACCAGGAAACTCAGCTCGGCTAGGCTCCGTTTTGCTTGTAGTTCGAAGTCATTTGCTCGCAACCTTTAGATCTCCTAAACTACGGTTGAGAATCAAAACACTGAGGAACATAAAGAAAACATCCGGGTGCTTTTTTAAACGTGCGGCACGAATTAGGCCAGTCGTAATAAACGGTAGCTCAATTATTTGCATGATGAACTAAAACACGCTCGATCGTTTCCATTTGCATGATTTTATTTATTTATTTTTTTTTTTGCTTTTCTCTTTTTTTTTTTTTCTTTCTACCATAAACTGGATGACAAAAGTGTTCGGTCTGTTGCTTTGGGCTCAACTAGCCCTTTGCTTGAAGGACAATTCACACAATGTTATCATGTTACCTCCCTCAAAAACACAGATATGGTCTTATTGTGCAGATGTAGAGTAAAGATGTCTTTGCAGAAACCTCATCTCAGCTCACCCTCCTGTGCCTGCAGCTTCAGTCGGAGCACAGACGTCGAGTCAGAGCTGATTCTCCACCCTGTTGGTTTCAAAACCAATCACCCCAAAAAATGCGAAAAGCTTTGCTGCATACAGGCAAAACCGAGAGAGACGCGTAAGGCCGACTTTCTTCCTAAAGCCTTTAACCCCACGGGGAAAACGGTGACATTGTGACAGACATGCAAGGCGGGATCCCTACCCGTCATGGCGTCCTTCCGGGACGTGTGCTCGCCCTTGTTGCCATGGAAACTGGCATTGCCGGTAGACTCGTAGTCTGCCTTCCTCTCCTTCAATGCCATCATCTCTCTGGGGGACGCGGGAGCGCTCACTAGGCACACACACACACACACACACACACAAAAAAAAACAATAATGAGAAATCAACACATGCACACGCAGAATATATTTACTCTTTTATTTCAATATACATGAGGAGGCGAGAACAAAGGAAGCAACAAGTATGAACGAAACATTCTGGAGGCCTCTCACGACTCGCACTTCGTCCTTTCTGCGTGAGCTCGGCCGCTTGGACTCACTTGGTCTTAATCTAACAATCAGTCAAACAATCCCAGAGGGTTTCCCAGTTCCTCTGCAAGAGAAACAGACCCACAGCGTCACTGACCCAACTTGTCAATAATTCCTCAATATGGATGTAAAAAAGGGCGTTTTTATTTTTTTCCACTTATAACAACACACGTAATGTATTAAGTGAAATAATTTGGTACTTTTTTAAAAAATTAATATTAAGGGATTATTGACGTAAGGCAAGCTCCTACATCTTGCTGAAAAGTTATTTGTAAGTTTGCCTTATTTCAAGTTTTATAACATATTTCCACTAGAAACCAGACGAAAAAATAAATAAATAAAATACTTTTTTTGCACGGACAAAAGTTAATTAAAAAATGTAAATGAGAAGCTGAATTAAACATTGGACTTCATTTCAGTGTGACATCACGCTGATGTAATAAAAGACGATTTTATTCCCCCCCCCCCTCTCTAAATCTTTACCGGGGTGCAAACGCAACACATTCCTCCTGGCCTGTACGTCAGTTTGTTGTCACTGATGTAGCCCCTGTTTTTTGCATCCCAGCTTCATGACGGGCAGCTTCCATCTTTTTCAAACTTTATTGCTCCACTGTATAGCGAGGACACATAGAAAAACATCCGTCGGTTCAGAGCCAGACATGGTTTAAATCTAATATTCGCTCCACCGTTAGCAGCTCTGCACATGAAAGCAGCGTCACTCTATGTCTTCAGCGTGCATTAATGCGGTTAACATTGATCCAGATGCTCAGACGGCGTTCGACTGTCGGCCTCTGCAGCTGGAGCGCCTCAGTTTTTCCTCCCTTTCAGGAGAGAATCGACTTGGAATTTATTTTCAGATCCAAACAAAAGTACGTTTGAAGTTAAGATTTCCTTGGTGACGGGAACATCTCGGTAGCAGGAGGTCGTCCATCCTGCGTACCCATCGACCCGCCATTTCTCGTCTCTCCACATGGCCTCCTTTCCTCTCTGCGTGCCAAAATGTGATCGCCGATGTCTTTGATTTCCGCCTTCGTGACTTAAAAACGTTATTTTGACGACTGGTTTGATCCACATGCGGTCGAGTCCTTCCAACACC
This sequence comes from Poeciliopsis turrubarensis, assembly GCA_010277015.1. Classification (NCBI taxonomy): domain Eukaryota; kingdom Metazoa; phylum Chordata; class Actinopteri; order Cyprinodontiformes; family Poeciliidae; genus Poeciliopsis; species Poeciliopsis turrubarensis. The sequence goes on from VMRN01000050.1 coordinate 180,387, forward strand.
GTGCACATCTGGCGCAAAGATATTCGAGAACCTGTCACTTTAAATTCAGGTCAGCGCTTGAGATTAAAGTAGAATTTAACCCATCATTCTTCCAAAAGAAGAAATATTTCTTCATGACGTACGCATCCATACATATTACTGCTGCGGCTGTGTAGCAATTGTTGCGTTCTGGCTTTAATCCCCACAATTCATCTTGGCAGAAAAGCACGGTCACAAGTTAAAAACCCAACTCATACAAGGCTTATAATAACTTCAAGGAAAAAAACAAAACAAAAACAACAACACACAGAAACCTGCTGTTGGACAGGAAGTCTAAAGTTATGTGGAAAGAGGTGCGCCGCTCAGACGAGTCCAAGACTGAAAATCTTTCCCGCACGCGTGGAAAGCTGCAACTTACGGCGGAAGGCCGACCCTGAACACACCGTGACCCATGGTAAGATACAGTAATGGCAGCATCATGCTGTGGGGCTGTCTTTCTTGACCAGGGGAATCTGGAGAAAGACGTGCAGAACCGCGAAAGCATTTCAACTTTAACAGCAAGAAAGAGCTATTCAACAAAGTATTAACTCAGAGAGGCTTATTAGAGGAAATAAAAACAACTTTGGTGGCACTTCAGAAATGTTTAGGACTGTGTTCATGAATGGTTATTTGGAAAATAACATTTTTAATGCAAAGCTGCATAGAAAGTGTCAAAATTGTGTAATTCGGCAAATAATGACAATTTTGTCCCTTTATGTCCTAAGTTTAAAATGTCCGCCTGGATAATTTTGCTCATTTTAATGTTACACAGTTCTTTAGATGTCCTCTGAGTAAATATATTTGTCCATTTATCCATATCAACTGGAACTATCGATATTTAGAAAGTTATTTCGTCTATTATTTCGTCTCGGATTAATTTCACTTCCTGCTGCAGCCGGGGTGAAATTACCGTAATAACCCCGATATTGGCTGAAAAGCTCAACGTCTCCCCTTTCAGAAACGGTTGGGATTTATCACAGATCCCAAAGTGTGGAGGGATTACAGCACCGCAGGTTTGGCTGGATTGGTTGGAACCCCGGCGCTCCATTTAGCACTTACAAGCAAAGTTGCATTAAAAAGTGCCATTATTTACCAAATTACTCTTGATGACTGGAGTCGAAAGCCTTCATGCAGACTCCTTCATGTTTATGACAGCTGTCAGTCTAATGCACTCCCCTTCAAATAAAGTGTTACCAGAAGCTTTGTGGTTTTTAATCTGGTAGAAAATCAAACAAACAAAAAAAACCTTCACATAATTTTCCTTTCAAATCCAATAAAAACGATTCCGAAAAACGAAATGCCCGAACTCGGGGATTGGGTCTGCGCGCATCGTTTCCAGCGCGAGCCTCGGCACACAGAGACACTTCTGAACTTGAAGTTTGTCTCTTTGGTTTCACAGCAGCCATCAGCACTGAGAGCAGTCTGGAAAGATCAGAGATGATGAACACTGTCAAGAGCTGTCACCATCACCGCCGCCACCACCGTCATCATCACCAGCCCAAGTTCTGAGAGACTTCGCTGGCTTGTGTTGTTCAAGCAGCGCGAGGACGGGGAGCGTCCTTAATGGACACGGAGGACGGAGTGATCTGCCGCCGTGCTGGGAAGGTTGGAGAAGACCCGGGCTGTGATGGAGCGGCGCTTCTCTGACCGGCGGGAAGAGGGACGAGGGAGGACGCAAAACACAAAAGGGAGGCGTGGAGACACCCACCTGACCGGTTGTTCGGGGAGGTCCGCACCGGAGAGATGGACGGCGTGCGAGAGGAGGAATACGGCCGCTGTCTGTCCCGCTCTATCGTGGAGGAGGAGCCCACGAAATGGTACTGCGAATAGCCGTCCTGAAAAGAAACGAAGAGGAAAAGAAAAGACGGGACGGGACGGGAAGGCGTCGGTTTTATTTTCAGCGTGTCAGTCTGTCATCGCAAACAATCAGAACGAAACAAAGCAACTTCCAGAGACCAAAAATGGCCGTTTACCTTCTTGTAGAGACTCCGCAGGTCTCTGTACTGCCACATGCTGTTGAGGACTTGCGATGCCGCTTTCACCACTTTGGGACTATGTCTGGGAATTCAGCAGAGAGCAAAAAAGACACGGCGTAAAGCTCGACTGTGTCTTTGTCACGGACGAGAGCGTCTCAGAAATATCAGCCAAACGTGCAAAAGCTACAAGCCGCAGCGCCTGCAAAACAAAGACGCGTCCTCAAACTGCACCGACACGCTGCTGTGTGTGATTGATTAATTGGCCAGCATTTCAATCTGCCGTTCTTCCAGGTTTTCACTCAGCTGACTAATGGCTCGGAGTTTAATTGGCCAGGTGGCCTTATCAGAGTCTGCGAAATTAAACTTCATTTCTCCGAGACATTTCAGTCGCCGTTATTGTTTCGGCTTTACGTGAGGGCAAACCATTTATCAGAGAGAGAGAGACAAAAAAAAAAAAACTAAAAACATGAAACCCGGTAGAAATCAGTCCAAAGCACTGTCTTTAGTCACAAAACAAAGTGTAGAGTTTAAAGAAATGAACTAAAGTTGGTGTTTTACAGTTTGGCCTCTTCAGATGTCCTTATTCTACTTGTCCTTGTGGTTAAAATATAATTGTTCTGGACGCTACTGAACACATTTTTCATCTACTGCGCCTTGGAGCAGCAGTTTTCCACATTTTGTGATGTTCTAAGCACAACCATATACGCATCTCATTTAGAAAGTGCTAAGAAGAACCTTTACCACGCAGATGGCAGAGCAAGTAAATGGAAGTCGGTTCGCTCACGAAACAACAGCAGCAAACGAAAATGTTGAACTTTTTGGCCAACATGCAAAGTGTTATGCGAGGCGAAACACGGCGGAGGCCGCATCAGGCTGCGGGAAGCAGGAAAACCGGTCACAGTGAACGTTTTGGATCAAAACACACGTTTTGACAAAGCGCAATGTGAAGATCTTGAACAGGCACGAACACTTTTGCAAGGCACAGTCAGCATCTGTTTGGCTTTTCTAATCCTGAAAGTTTAAATCATTTTAATGATAATTATTGCTTGATTTGACCGTTAACAGCGTTGATCTGTCAAACTGTGAGGAACAAAAAGAGAAGCTCTCCAAAAATCACACTTGCGTTCTCAGTTGTCCTAAATGATGGATGTTAAAAATTCGAGTAAACAGTCGGCGCGGAGAGCACACAGTGACGCGCCGGCTTTAATCCGGCTTCGTGTTTACGGCACACAGGTGACCTTCAGCTCCGCTTTCCTTTCGCTCCCTCTGAGAACGCGAGCGTCCTCTTACGTTGGACTACATTCCTCCCAAACGGAGGACATCAAGAGCAACAACTATGAGTCGCAGTGCATTTCAAACGATTCGCAGACGAGCCGTTTGTAAGCTGAGCGGCGTGGATACATTTCAGGGGTTTTATTCTCTTTAAATCCACGTCACACTTCGCAACCGTCGTGAAACGCCGCTGCTGCCGCCGCCGCCGCCTTCCCGTTCGGCTTACTTGTCTCCCTTGCTGCGCGCGATGCCGATGAGCTTCTCGATGCCGCCGGCGTCCCTCAGGGCTTTGGTGTTCTCCATGTTCTTGGTGATGACCTCATGCAGCGCGCAGCAGATCGCAGTGACGGTGTCGTCCGACATGGTCTTCCCTGCCAGGATGCTGCTGTTGATGCTGCCTCCTCCTCCTCCTCCTACGCCGCCGCCGCCGCTGGTGTTGTTGTTGTTGCTGCCTCCGGGTAAGCGATGCACCAAATCCCTCATGGCGTATTTGCCTGGTCGAAGGTGACGGGACAGAGGAAAAAAACAACAACAAAAAAAAGGTTTAGCGGGAGGCTGCAGATGAGCTTTTAGAGGCTGAAAGATGTGAAATAAATACTGTAATTTGTGAGAGTATCTTCAGGCGGAGCTGCAGGAAACATCTTTTTAAAGTAACTTCCCCCCCCCCCCCCCCCCCTCCGAAACTCTTTATGGAAGTGTTTTATCTAAAGGTTACGCGAGTTTGAGGTGGAGCTTTGAAGTTCGACTTAAATCAACACCACCCGAGGCGGTGGGCCCTGGAAAAGCTTGGGATTTTTCTGGAAAACCCCTTTGCTTCACTTTTGGAAAAAAAAAAACAGGAAAAAAAAAAAACATTAAAAAGTAAATAAGAAGTGAACTTGTAGGAAGTTAGGTTCTGCTGTGCCAATATGATAACATTTATGGTCATACGTTGTCATGCATGTCTTAATTATTATGTTGAAAACGAAGAATCCACATAAGGTACAAATTAAAGAGAAACAATCTGTGATCAACATATGAAGAGATGAATCGTTTTATTGTTTATGTTTTTTTTTTTTGCTTTTCTGTGATGGAAGAGATGATGAAACGTGGCTGAGATCCATAAAGAGAAAAACAAACATGCATTTAGGTACCAATAAGAAGCCCGCAAACAGTTCAAACTTCAGCGTCGTTAGCGGCTAATAGCTCGCTTGTTGCTATGTCATCGCAGCGCCGATGAATCTCTCCGTCGGTGCTCGTCGTTTCTGCTCTGGCTGCCTAAATTATTCAGAAGTTACATAAACTTTAGCCGTCTGGACAAGAAGCAGTTGCAAGCTAGCTCTGTGCACATGAAGAGGCAACACAAGTACTTGAAAATAAATGCAAGGTGTCGAGGAATCAGTCACCGTCACACGAGGGGATATTATAAGTAGCTTAGACTTCCCTCTGTGCTTTTGCGGTACTGCATTTCTTCTCTCCGTCTAGAAATAGCTATAATTAAATAATAACAACTCATCTTGGTTGCACATGCAAATACATATACATCAATCTGGCCAAGACTTTAATGTTCCCATCTCACGCAGACCTTTCAAATAATTTGAACTAAGGTGTTGCAAACCTTTGTTCTACAAAAGGCTTTGGACTGCGATCCAAAGCGTCTCGTCCAGCATCAGTGTCTAACCTCACAGATACGATTTTGAAAGAACGGTCGGAAATCATCAGCGGTTTGTTCCTCGAGTTCATGTATTCACATTTACCTACAGTCAGACAAACAAGCCATTTTTGGCTAGAAAAACTACAAAAAGAGTAGTTGAAAAACGTAATCCAGAGAAAAAAAAAGCAAACATCCACTCTCTGCGTTCATGCTCGTCAGTCACGTTCGCCGACACAAACGGACTACGTTTCCCATGACACCTCTTGTGATTCTGTCGGGGCATCATGCTCTCTCCGCCCCATTGGGTCATCCTCGCCCTGCGCTGGCGCTGAGGGCCTGGGGCCCCGACACGGCGTCCTCCAATTTGGTCGCCGTGCGCGCTCCAAACAGCGACAGCCCTTCGTCGCGTTTGCACAGGCGGAGTAACAAAACAACAGTTGGCTCACGAGCAGCGCCGCCAGGGCTGACGGTGTTGATATTTGCAGCCGAGAGCGCCGCGGACCTGACCACACAATATGCTGTGCAGCTCCAGCAATTTGGTTGTGCTCCAACCAAGGGGAGGACAATGTGTTCCCTGAAAACACGGCCCGCGTGCGCCGGGGTCAGCACAAAGGAAGACCTGACATCGAGGCCTACATGCGCCGGGGACGCGGACGGCCGCATTCACCGACCGAGACGTCACACGGTTCAGCTCAAAGCCGAAAGCATCGAACGGAGCAAATGGAAAGAGGCATGTGGCTGTTGCCATGGGGACCGGCAGAGAAGCGGAGTTTATTAAAGACATCAGTCAGTCTCCAGCAAGAAAGAGAGAAAAGGAAAAAAAAAAATGAAATAAAATCTAGTATCAGGTGTTCAGCTGTTGTACTGAGAGGAGCGATCTGCAAACAGAGGTTCATTTTCCAAAATGCTTGTCAAATGCGCCGCTTTCATTTTGCTAATTGATTTTTAAATTGACACAGCAATCCTTTCCACCAGTTATAAGCGCAAATAGATCTGCTAAGATACCACTGCAGTGCAAATTCTCTTAGTCGCAATCGGCTTCAATTATGGCAAAATTAGGCTTCGTTTGCAGCAATATTGTGGCGCCTGATGTTTGGGATGCGGCTCGAGTTCACCTACGTTCAGAAAGGCCAAAGAAAAAATCATATTTTAAACCAAATTATATTTCAATAACAATGTCCTTTTTTTTTATGTCATGTATACATGTATATACGTTTATGGATGTTTATACTCCAGGAGTGCGTTCATACTTTCACCTCGTGGTGTAAGACGCAACAGCAGGTCGGATTTACAGAAAACGAGACAAAAAGAGGTCACAAATTTTGTTTTATAGAGATATTACCGCCAAAGGCTATGAAACTTCCTTCACCTGAAAAGATTCCCATTCTGACTCCAACTGCAGCTCACGCCTTAAGACGTTCTTTTCTTCAGATTCTCGACATTCGGTTGAGCCCTGGTGTTTGGGGATCAACATCTGCAAATACTTGAGGCCTCCTCGAACAAAATGCTCCCAACTGCCTATTTTTAATTTTTCATACACCAAATATACCTCGATGTGCGTTGGCATGCACAGCGGAAACCGTCTTTGAATATCGTAAACGCTACAGCCAATGAACGCCAAAGAAAATAAATAGCTGCTGCGCAGAAGCTAGACAATAGCAGGTGGAACAGGCGGCTCTATCAGCTCCCTTTCAAATATTTTCGACATGCTCTAAAGAAAAAAAATAGCCAGGTTGTCCGCGAGTCATTTCTGCATTCCAGTAAAAAAAAAAAAAAAAAAAAAATCCATGAATGGGTGAATCTGCAAACCTTGAACCTCAAATGACCGGACGTCCGCCGTACACCTTAAGCTCGGCCGGCTTACCGATAAGCTCCTTGTTCCGAATGTCCAGAGCCATGTTCCTCAAGGCCGTGGCCACGGCGCAGACCACCCGGTCGTTGTCTATCCTCAGTAACTCCACCAGGATGGGGAGGCCCTTCTCTTTGCGCACTGCGGCTCGGATGTAGACGGACCACTGGACAACGGGGCGAGGAAAAGACAGAATCAAACATTTGCAACGCTTTCATTTGGTGCCACTTGTTATAGAGCAAGTGTCGGCCGCTTAGGTCATTGTTGGCATTCACGGGTAAATGCGTGTGAAATGCTTACGAATATCGCATTATCTTCCCTCTCCTCTCCTCTCCTCTCGCTGCTCGGTATGACAATGACAACTCTTACCTTCCAGCTGCCGGCGGCCAGGTTCTGCAGAGCCCCTGCTGCTCCCTCCAGGGTGTCCGGGTTGGAGCACTCGGACAGCAGCGTGAGGTACGGCTTGACGATGGTGGGGTGCCACAACATCTGGATGCCTTTCGGAGGCTCAGCCAAGTCCGGGAAGGGCCCGACGCCGTCCCACTGCGGAACGACAAGGCAACGGCTCAGATTGGAGGAGCAGTGGTGAACGAGAAGGAGAGGATCCCGATAAACGAAGCGACGCGCATCTGCTGCTTGAATTGGATGTAGTCTCAGGCGCTGATGAAGCGTCCACGACGTACCTCAGAAGGTGCTGGCGAGAGGCTAGAAAAACATGGACTTCCCAAGACCGTGCGTACACTAAACCGAGTGACGATAAGTGCAGAAGAAGCCGCAACCTGCCGTGTTTTCAATGAGGGAGCGATAAAGCTGGGGCATCTATCCCGGCTGTAAGTCGCTTGATCCTCCGTTGTGCAGCGTGAGGGAGAAACGCTTCAAATACAATAAAGAGGAATCTGAAAAGTGTGGCATGGATTTCTATCTAGTCACCCTGAATCAATAAATAGAAAACCAACTTTAGATCCAACAAAAGCTGCTAACAATTGCAGTGCATCTCTCTGCACACCTAAGCATTACTGTCCATATTATTGTCACAGACACGCCAGAGGATCTAGATATGAACTTTGACTGGGCCGTTCTAACAATTTTTTTTTTATTTGTTCTTCTCTGAAGTGTGTTTGGGGAAAATGTCCAACCTGGTCTCAAAACTCGGGGACGTTTTCTGACATTACGAAAAGCCTGCGAAACAAAACTGTCCTCCACTTTTGCACCAGACTGAATGCCACCGGTGGAAAAACAGAGAGAGAAAAGAAGAAAAAAAAAGACGAACTACACCAATGGAAATTATTGGGCTTGTTTTAATTTCTCGCACAGTTAATTGATTTATGTGTTAATGCGACAGGCCAAGTAGTTATTTGTTAAAACTAGACAAAAATTCAGATTTTTCTCCCATTTCTCTCATTTGTGCTGGTCTGGAAACGACACCGATGATGTCATTCTGCACCATCAGCCTCGAATGATCTTGCAGATTTTCATCTTGCAATCATTGCTTAAGTTCAGTACGTTTTCCGTTCAGACGTCTCTGTCTCTCTGATACGACGCGATACCAGCCCGTCTTATTTTCACGGCATCCTTCGCCGCATCCGTAACCCTGCCAACCGCCGCTGTCCGTCTTCAGCGGCTCCTCGCGCCTTTAACCTGATTGCGCCGCTACACCCTCTTCATCGTCTCCTGTCTCCTCCTCCACTTCCTTTCCCTTCCTCTCCTCTAATTGCCCCGCAGTTGTTAGAGTTTTGTCCTCTTCGGCGCGCGCACGCCCTAATCGCTGCTTCACGGTAATCGCCCGCAGCTGCGCTAGAGTGGCGACGGGAAGGGAGAGGATTCATTTTTTTCTTCTTCTTTTTTTTTTTTTTTTTTGTTTACTGAAGAGGTTATGATCTGTCCCCGCGTCGATATGATCATTCGGACCCGCCGTCCTCCCCACAAGCAGAAAAAGACGTTTGCCTGGAGAAAACCCGGGAAAAACGGGAGGTAATAAAACCCGAGTCCCAAAACCGATTTCATAAACCTCAGCCAGATTCAGAAATGATTGGCAGAGGTGATGGTGGGGCGGGCAAAAAAAAAAAAAAAAAAAAGAAAGAAAAAATAACTCATGCAGGGAGGATGAGCAGTTCACACTGGAAGTGGTTAAAAAAAACCGCGCGCACACACACACACACACACACAAACAAAACAAGAAAAACGTCCTCCACTCAATCAGAATGATGCTGATTGCTCATTTGCATGACAAGAGGGCGGAGCTCGTCGATCTCTTTGCTTCTGCCTCTCAGCTGCGTGGAGGAGAACGAATCCAGAGAGAGAAAAGCGGAATCAGCCTCACAGAAATCGGAGCGCAGGCGCCGAGCAGGCTGAACCGAAACACTTAGACCCTGCAGAGCCTCGAGAAAGTAAGAACACAAAAAAATAAAAAAAAAAAAAAGACAAAAAAAGAAAAAAAAAAGAAAAGGTCCACACTCACGTCACGCCGTGCGGACGCGGCTCGGCGTCTTGTGAGACGGACCAAAAACGAGTGTGGTGTGTGACCGTGGAGCGGAGAGGAACGTTTTCACGTTGCTTTTTCAAACACCCTCCAAATAAGATCCAGGAAAGCTAGTTGTTTTCACATTCAAATTCAAAATACCTCGTTGCTCCCAAAGGTGGGAATCAGATGCTTTTGTAAATCAAACGGTAACTCAGACAACCAGAACCTGTTTATCCAACTTGATGTTGGTCTATCAAACAAAATTTGAATGAAACATCAAAGTTTGCGGCTGTGAAGCATTCAGTAGGAGTGAATATATTGTTTTTAAAGGCGCTCTACATTTATTGCATCCTGAGGAATAACAATATCATTATGCAGTAACGTGTCGCAGCTCTGGCCCCAAATAATGCAGAATGTACTAAATGAGTCAGATGTAAGCAGTGAAAAGAATAGAGGCTCAAACGACACAATTAAGTAAAACTCTATTTATGATACCCAAACCCAACAAAATAAAAGAATCCCCGGTGAACTAAACGGAAACTGCAGAGACGTCACCGAAGACCTCTGAGCTACACTGAAGCATTCAGAGAGGAAAATAAGAAAGATAATTTCCCAAAACGGGAAATGTGTGCCAGACTCTGGAGTTTTTTTTTTTTTTTAATTATTGTTATTGTTATTTTTTTAACATGTGCACTCATCAATAAATTCAGCCGTGCTGATGAATATTGAAAGCGCGGTCCGTGTCTTTCTCCAGACAGTTGTCGTCTTCCTGTAAGCAGCTCCAAGACGGCCTCATTTTTGAAATACACTATTAAGACTGAATAGTTGAAATTCCAGGCAGACATTTTTATCATTCTTGCTGTGATTTATGACATTTTTTTTTTTTTTTAATTTTGCTTTGTTTGTACATTTGAACCTAAAAGATAAAACCTTTGAGCTGTAAGGCAGAGCTGTGGGTCAACATGGCCACTAAAACACACTGAAAGCTGCTAAATGGGGGGTGAAGATACATGGATCCACTACTTTTGCATATTTTTTTTAATCTTGAGTTTATGTTATTGAAAGGCTTTGCCCGCGCTACTAAAAGTAGGTATTAGAGATCGAGTGTTTTGAAAACAGAAATCAAGCGAAAGCTCGTGTTTGCATAAAATCTCGATGCTGAGGTGTTTGAAAAACACAGCGCGCCGAGTGAACGCGACTTCCACAAATGAAACGAAGCGTACGCCGCCTTCCGAGCAGGCGACGGAGGCGGTCGGGAGGGCCGGGGTCCTGCGTGGCAGGAGCCAGTTCGATGGCGACCTTGCCTTGTAGTCTGGTGTAGCAATCGGAGGTTGAAAGCGTGAAACCCGGTCACCTTCACGCTTACGGCCTGACGTTTATGTCGGACCATTGTGTAAATACGAGGCTGCCCTTGGGTGGTTAGCAGATCAGATGCGCTCATGTAATTTACTGAGCTCGCTGAAAGCTGGGCTGCAGCCGATTGTTTCTCTTACATCATTATTTAATCACACAATTTCTCTGTTATTTTTTTAAATGTAGCTGGAAGGTGACCCTTTCAGCCCTGCTTATAAAATGACGTTTTTGCATGAAACACAGAGAAACGTTTTTTTTTTTTTTTCCTCTCATGTACACTTATAAAAGTGTAACCCAGGAAGCATATTTAATCGCTCTTGTTATCAGTAATGATGCAGCTAACTTAAGCAGCTTGGCTTCCCCGTGCATTTTCAACAGGCTAATCCATTCTGGCTAATGTTAGCTTTTCAGTGCTTGCCTAAGCCAGATCCTTGCGCACGTTGTTTCCTGGCTCTTTCCTGTACGAGAAGGAAGTCCATCACACTTTCCTGCTGGAACAACAAAACATAGGAAATGTCGCGGTCAAGTCGATGGACTTCATGCCATCACCCGCTTTGTGCAACGGTCCGCCAACGGCTCCCGCCGCCGCCATGGCCGGCACTCGTCCGACTCCGGCGTCTGCTAAAGAAAGCGTTTGGCTTTTCCAAACTGGTTTCCACGAAAGCCGACACGCCCAGCTCCGAACTACAACCAACAGACGAGAAGGAAATGAGAAGTTTCTGGAAATGCAAACGCCTGTCAAAATCGGGCCCGTGTCAGGTCACAGACTGTTTGCCAATTCTGATAGGAGGAGATTATGTAGGGGTTTTGGTCGATCGCTGTCCAAATGGTGAGGTTCCTTCTTTATGCGTATGTTGGTCTCTGAAGTTGTACCTTGAAAAGGAAGCAATGAGTTGTGCGCTTTCAGGGCTAATAAGGGTCGTGTGTAAACCTCTGACTTGCATTGTTTGCATGGATGACGCTTCAAATATCCATTTTTGTTGCGTTTTGTTTTTTTCTGCTGGAGTCATTTGCTTGAGGTCTTTATAAATAAACTAACCAGTCTGTCGAGGTGAATGCCCAGAGCAAGCCGACATGCACTTGCTACTTGCTTCGTCTCCCCCTTAAGCGTTGGATCAAATTGGTTTTGCAATAAATAGTACAAAAAAAAAAAAAAAAAAAAAACGTCTAGAGGAACTCGGAGGACGGGCATGGATAAACAAAAACGTGCGTCTCTCCTCACCTGGTCGTGGCCCTTCTTTTTCTTCTTCTTCTTCCCCCAGCACCCAGAACTCTCCGCGTCCTTGCCGCCGGTGTCGCACAACAGGCCGTCCAGCTCCTCGGAGCCGCCCTGCTGGCTGTGCGACGTCTCAGCAGCCAGACGGTAGGACAGGTTCCTCAGGATGCACACGCAGTTCTCCACAGTCTGGAGGAGGAAAGGTCGGGCGGGAGGGGAGAGGGAGGAGGAGACGGAGGTGAAGGAGGCGCGGGAAAGCACGGCGAGGCGCGCCGCAGAGATCACACACACACGCACGCCGCACACACACACACACACTAATCCTATTGTTGAGAGTGGCAGAGCAGTCAGCAGTCACAGGCTTTGATCTTTTGGAGGATTTAAAACAAAAAAATAAAAATCGTGCAGAGAAGCGGTGACTCAGGGAACACACAGGGAGGCATCGAGTCACCAACGGTGTTTCTGTGTCAGAGTTCGGGCTGAGCAATGTAACATGGCAGAAAGCAGTTTAATTTCTAAGCAAAGATTCTCATGTCTCATGTGTTTTATAATGTGCATATTTATACGTTTTCTCTCTAGATTTGAAAAATATCTAGGAAATGAAAAAAAAGCACATTCCGCTCTTTCATAGTGATGGAAAACACGACAAACCCATCAGAGCCAGGAGGAGGGTCTTGATGCCGCCAGTCACCCTCGCGTACGCGCTGCTCACTCTCTCCCCCTTGCTTTCTGCCATGCTAACGCTAGTTACCCCACAACGGACGGCGGCTGGATAGAGAGTTCCTCACGTAGCAATAAGTTGTTTTGTCGCAATTTGCACAACTGCAGCGCATACACGAGCATGATTGACAGCATGAAGACCCTCCCCCTGACTCTTATTGGCCGTTTCAGATCGAGCACATGGCTGGAGGACCACAGGAAGAAGGAAGAGGAATTAGATTTCTTTTTACTATAATAATATTGTGAAAGTTTTAAGAAATCTGTAGAAAAAAAATATATATATTTTTTTTTACAAAAGCTGCATACTGCAGGTTCAAGTCGCTCAAATAGCAGTTTTGAACAGCGACACGTCACACAAGCACACGGTATTCAACTCACGCAGGTGTGAGCCAGATTACTAATAGTATGCGGCGTGTGTGCGTGCCCTGCCGTGCGTGTTCCTGCATCACCTTGCTGTCGATCTCGCTGCTCCCCAGAGCCGTCTGGATGACGTAAAGCAGGGCGTCCGTGAGGCCTTCGCACTCCCTCATCCTCCTCCGCGCTTCCTCCCCGGCGGAACTCACGTTCCTGTTTCACACAGAGACACAAGTTCAGGGCCCGCCGCCGCCGCCGCCGCCGTCGCCGCCGTCGACGTGCAGGCAACGTGGCGTTGACTCTTTGCAGTTGCGAGAACGAGACGAGAACGACCAACATGGCGACTGAAGAAAAGCTGTTGGGTTTTTTGTTTTGTTTTTTGTTTTTTCAGCTCAGCAGTGGCTTCTACTTGTTCGAGTCGAGCTAATTTGTCTGTGAACGCAACGCGCCTGGTTGGGGTCAGAGTAGTACCCTCAAAACTGGACTCAAGTGAGGGCAGAGCTGCTTCAGCCATCCAAAAATGACTCGAGGGGGGAAAAATAAATCAATAGAAAAAGACCCGAGTACAGAGCAGCTGATCAAATGATCAATCGCTTGAAAATGACATCATCAGCTGGACAAAAATACAGATTTAATTGGAAATTTGGGCATTTTAAGGACCAACATGACAACAGTTCATACAAGTACAGAAAAATAACAAAACCAGACCAAATCAAATTGATGCAAATCAGTTTCTTTCAATAAAAAAACAACAACAAAAAAAACTTATCAAACAAAAACTGCAGGTGTGAAATTTTACTCAAGTAAAGGAAGCAATACATCAAAATAAAGTGACTCAAGTAAAAGTAAAAAGTACACAGCAGTAAAAAAATAAACGTACTTCCCCCCCCCAAAAAAAGTTACTCAAGTAAGTATAATTGAGTAACTACAGTTACTACGCAACTTTAGTCGGGGCTCATAGACGGTGGTGTTTCTGAGATAGCTTAGCGACCGACCCAAGTTGTCTGGCTACAAAGATAGAAAGTCAAATTGACGTAAAATAATTGTCAAGCGCGTTCGGTGACCGTTGCAGAAATGTCAGGCTTCCGACACACTGAACCAGATTTCCAAGAGGAAGGAAAGGAGGAGGGGAGGGAAGCTCGACGGATGTCAATTCTTGAATAATCCAATGAGAGAAACTTTTAAGCAGTTCTATGGCAAACATTTGGCCTGGGGTTTTTTATTCAACTTTTTTAGGAAACAGGGCGACAGGAAGAATGAAAGTAATCCTGCTTATTGTTTTTCCCTCACTCCCTCTCCGGTGGAACCAGGACCGATTTAGTCTGGACACCTTCCTCTCTTTGCCCCAAATCTAACAGCGTCAGAAAAAGTCAGGACTCGCCTGCTGATCCAAAAGCAGCGGACGTCTGTGTGCAGACGCCGTTTGCACACGGCAGATCCATGAGAGGTCTGACTGCGTCAGCGGAAAACCAGGGGGGAGATGTGGAGGTGTGGCGGCATTCTGTTTAAGCGAGGTGGCTGCTTTCGATTCTGACAACCTCCGTCGGTTTTCTACAGTCAAATAACTGCCTGAAAAAAACGATAGAGGTTGTTGACAAACTGTACTCCTCTGAGTCTGCGTCCCCCCCGGCTGTTATTTGCTTCGAGTCGTGATGCAAGTTCACCGGAGCGCGCACACACACACACACACACACACAAGCCCATGCACGCACACAGCAGGACGCTGTCAGAAAACTCAGTGAACAACATGACAAAATCAGAATAAACAGCCACCTGAAACATCCAAATCGTAGCAAACAAGATCCACTTTCAACTGGCGTTAAGCGTACGATTTCTCCTATATTAGACTTGGTCTCCTGTCTATTAATAGGCTGAAATTAATTACCCTCAGTTGGTTCGAGGTAATGAATTCCAGTGAAGTGATTCCTTTGCAATGCAGCCGCGCCGCGAGATTATCTCCCATTATTTGATCTTTCAGCGCAGAGGATCAAAATAACGAGGCCGACGAGAAATCACACCCAACAGATAACGCTGCGGCTAAAAGTGAGCTTCTTTTCACTCGAATCAAAATGTGATTCAACTCCTGACGTACTGCTGCCACACAAAAAAAAAAATAAATAAATAAAACAAAAAAAATCTCTCCATCCATTTTGAATGACTGTGCAAAGCAGAGGCCTAACATGGTGGGATTTGCTTAAAATGAGGTTTGACAATAGGAAACGCTGCATTTTCCTCGCGGCGAAATGGCTGAAGGGAACCTGAGCGCGTACAGGTCCAGGTTCTCACTCTGTGAAGCACCAACTCCCCCGCAGGCGGTGTTCTGCGAAGAACCCCGCTGCCACGTTGTGGTCTCAGTTTTGACTAGACCGGATCAGGCGCTGATTCAGAGCTAGCTCTGGTTACCGAAGATTTCTCTGAAAGCGATGAGAGAAAAAAAAACCTCTAGGGTTGTTTTTTTTTTTTGTTTTTTTTTTTTGTTTTCACCAAACCTTTTTTATTTCTTTGCACCTGTCTGTGCTGCTCGTTTTTTTTTTTTTGTTTTTTTTTAAACATGAGCATTTAACTCCTAGAAGTATGTTTGCGAAAGGACATTTGCGAGAACACAAGGCATCGGTTTGCATGATGTCTATGTTTCCATCCCAGTTGGTACTAATCCTTCGTACCTGAACAACGAAGTCCAACAAAACTTAAGCCAAACAGACTCAAGTCCTGCCGATTGTTAAAAATGATAATACTGTTGTGATCATATCTTGATCATATCTGTCCAACTCAAAAATGCATTTTAACTTCATTTTTATCATATTTTCACCCTCAATATGGGATCTAAATGATGTCATATATATACATATATATATATACACAAAACCTTTTTATATATAAAAAGGTCGGCGTTCCTATTCGTGATCTGGGCGGTCCACGTCAGTTCACCTGAGGGCTGGAACATGACGGGCAAACTGTTGCAGTGGAAATCGGGCCCATGAAGACAGCAATTTGTTGCATTTTTAAGAACAGAGAGCCCTTTAATCTGGCTAAGCAGTGAGTTAAAAAAGGCCCGATGACTCCTAAAGGAGTGAAAGCCCCCAAAAGCTCAAAGTAAATGGGTTAATATGCTCCTTATTAGCCGCTGTGGCGTTTGCGTGGCGTCTGCCCCGTTCTCTGCGCAGAACTCCAGATCTTCTTGTTAGCTGACACAACAGGAGGGAGGCAGCGAGGAATGACGGGGCAGAAACGGCGACGGGGAGGGAACGGCAGAAGGGAAGACGGATAAAAGAGGGCATAATACGATGGAGAAGGACGTATCGGGATAATGTGACGAGACGGAGAGAGAGAGAGAGAGAGAGAGAGACCAAAGAGGGGGTAAACAGAGAGAGGGGAAAATGAGAAATTGCGGATGATAATGGGAGACGGAACGAGCGAGGAAAAAGAGAGAGCAGGTGGCCGGCGATAGACCAAACCCGCCATGAAATATTCAATCTTTAATCAGACTCCCAGCATTCCCTAACGAGGCGTGAGAAGGATGAATTAGGCCTTCGAGTTTGGGGAGCCGAGCGGCTCAAAGTTATCTCGCACCGACACGCTCGCCAACAGACTCAATATCACACACGCACCACTGTACCAGATGTGTCCTTTCTCCTCCCCCCTCCCCCCCCCCACAAGTGTACAGTGACGAGATTAATAACCCGCACGTGGTTGGATGGAGAGACCAACAGAAAACACACACACACACTCGAGGTTAGTGTCCCGCTGTGCGTGTGTGTGCGTGTGTGTGTGTGTGTGTGTGCGTGTGTGTGTGTGTGTGCGTGTGTGCGTGTGTGTGTGAGTGGAGAATGCGATGGAGTCGTGCTCAAGCCGCTATTTTCACCCAAGTTCTGCCCCGTTTGTATCCGGAAATGTGCAGAAAAACTCTCCTTCAGGGTTCCTGCACATTTTGTTCATATTTTCCAGACGAAACATGAAAGAAATTCTTTTCAACAGGAAGTAATGGGGGCATATCTTTTTTTTTTTTGTTCTTTTTTTTTACAGGTGGTCAGGCTTTAAATGTAAAACCTGCACAAAACCACAGACAGGAATGAAGGATAAAGAAAATGGGTGGATGGGTGGATGGATGGATGGATGGATGGATGGATGGATGGATGGATGGATGG